>OV651821.1:44672734-44952026 GCA_927349885.1 Psylliodes chrysocephalus
TTCCATTTTTCCATTTTTCCATTTTTCCATTTTTCCATTTTTCCATTTTTCCATTTTTCCATTTTTCCATTTTTCCATTTTTTCCATTTTTCCATTTTTCCATTTTTCCATTTTTCCATTTTTTCCATTTTTCCATTTTTCCATTTTTCCATTTTTCCATTTTTCCATTTTTCCATTTTTCCATTTTTCCATTTTTCCATTTTTCCATTTTTTCCATTTTTCCATTTTTTCCATTTTTCCATTTTTCCATTTTTCCATTTTTCCATTTTTCCATTTTTCCATTTTTCCATTTTTCCATTTTTCCATTTTTCCATTTTTCCATTTTTCCATTTTTCCATTTTTCCATTTTTCCATTTTTCCATTTTTCCATTTTCCATTTTTCTTCCATTTTTCCATTTTTCCATTTTTCCATTTTTCCATTTTTCCATTTTTCCATTTTTCCATTTTTCCATTTTTCCATTTTTCCATTTTTCCATTTTTCCATTTTTTCCATTTTTCCATTTTTCCATTTTTCCATTTTTCCATTTTTCCATTTTTCCATTTTTCCATTTTTCCATTTTTCCATTTTTCCATTTTTCCATTTTTTCCATTTTTCCATTTTTCCATTTTTCCATTTTTCCATTTTTCCATTTTTCCATTTTTCCATTTTTCCATTTTTCCATTTTTCCATTTTTCCATTTTCTTCCATTTTTCCATTTTTCCATTTTTCCATTTTTCCATTTTTCCATTTTTCCATTTTTCCATTTTTCCATTTTTCCATTTTTTCCATTTTTCCATTTTTCCATTTTTCCATTTTCCATTTTTCCATTTTTCCATTTTTCCATTTTTCCATTTTTCCATTTTTCCATTTTTCCATTTTTCCATTTTTCCATTTTTCCATTTTTCCATTTTTCCATTTTTCCATTTTTCCATTTTTCCATTTTTTCCATTTTTTCATTTTCCATTTTTCCATTTTTCCATTTTTCCATTTTTCCATTTTTCCATTTTTCCATTTTTCCATTTTTCCATTTTTCCATTTTTCCATTTTTCCATTTTTCCATTTTTCCATTTTTCCATTTTTCCATTTTTTCCATTTTTCCATTTTTCCATTTTTCCATTTTTCCATTTTTCCATTTTTCCATTTTTCCATTTTTCCATTTTTCATTTTTCCATTTTTTCCATTTTTCCATTTTTCCATTTTTCCATTTTTCCATTTTTTCCATTTTTCCATTTTTCCATTTTTCCATTTTTCCATTTTTCCATTTTTCCATTTTCCATTTCCATTTTTCCATTTTTCCATTTTTTCCATTTTTCCATTTTTCCATTTTTCCATTTTTCCATTTTTCCATTTCCATTTCCATTTTTCCATTTTTCCATTTTTCCATTTTTCCATTTTTTCCATTTTTCCATTTTTCCATTTTTCCATTTTTTCCATTTTTCCATTTTTTCCATTTTTCCATTTTTCCATTTTTCCATTTTTCCATTTTTCCATTTTTCCATTTTTCCATTTTTCCATTTTTCCATTTTTCCATTTTTCCATTTTTCCATTTTTTCCATTTTTCCATTTTTCCATTTTTCCATTTTTCCATTTTTCCATTTTTCCATTTTTCCATTTTTCCATTTTTCCATTTTTCCATTTTTTCCATTTTTCCATTTTTCCATTTTTCCATTTTTCCATTTTTCCATTTTTCCATTTTTCCATTTTTCCATTTTTCCATTTTTCCATTTTTCCATTTTTCCATTTTTCCATTTTTCCATTTTTCCATTTTTCCATTTTTCCATTTTTCCATTTTTCCATTTTTCCATTTTTCCATTTTTTCCATTTTTCCATTTTTTCCATTTTTCCATTTTTCCATTTTTCCATTTTTCCATTTTTCCATTTTTCCATTTTTCCATTTTTCCATTTTTCCATTTTTCCATTTTTCCATTTTTCCATTTTTTCCATTTTTCCATTTTTTCCATTTTTCCATTTTTCCATTTTTTCCATTTTTTCCATTTTTCCATTTTTCCATTTTTCCATTTTTCCATTTTTCCATTTTTCCATTTTTCCATTTTTCCATTTTTCCATTTTTCCATTTTTCCATTTTTCCATTTTTTCCATTTTTCCATTTTTCCATTTTTCCATTTTTCCATTTTTCCATTTTTCCATTTTTTCCATTTTTCCATTTTTCCCATTTTTCCATTTTTCCATTTTTCCATTTTTCCATTTTTCCATTTTTCCATTTTTCCATTTTTCCATTTTTCCATTTTTCCATTTTTCCATTTTTCCATTTTTCCATTTTTCCATTTTTCCATTTTTCCATTTTTCCATTTTTCCATTTTTCCATTTTTCCATTTTTTCCATTTTTCCATTTTTCCATTTTTTCCATTTTTCCATTTTTCCATTTTTCCATTTTTCCATTTCTTTTCCATTTTTCCATTTTTCCATTTTTCCATTTTTCCATTTTTCCATTTTTCCATTTTTCCATTTTTCCATTTTTTCCATTTTTCCATTTTTCCATTTTTTCCATTTTTCCATTTTTTCCATTTTTCCATTTTTCCATTTTTTCCATTTTTCCATTTTTCCATTCCTTTTTCCATTTTTCCATTTTTTCCATTTTTCCATTTTTCCATTTTTCCATTTTTCCATTTTTCCATTTTTCCATTTTTCCATTTTTCCATTTTTCCATTTTTTCCATTTTTCCATTTTTCCATTTTTCCATTTTTCCATTTTTCCATTTTTCCATTTTTCCATTTCTTTTCCATTTTCCATTTCCATTTTTCCATTTTTCCATTTTTCCATTTTTCCATTTTTTCCATTTTTCCATTTTTCCATTTTTCCATTTTTCCATTTTTCCATTTTTCCATTTTTCCATTTTTCCATTTTTCCATTTTTCCATTTTTCCATTTTTCCATTTTTCCATTTTTCCATTTTTCCATTTTTCCATTTTTCCATTTTTCCATTTTTCCTTTTTCCATTTTTCCATTTTTCCATTTTTCCATTTTTCCATTTTTTTCCATTTTTCCATTTTTCCAATTTTTCCATTTTTCCATTTTTTCCATTTTTCCATTTTTCCATTTTTCCATTTTTTTTCCATTTTTCCATTTTTCCATTTTTCCATTTTTCCATTTTTCCATTTTTCCATTTTTCCATTTTTCCATTTTTCCATTTTTCCATTTTTCCATTTTTCCATTTTTCCATTTTTCCATTTTTCCATTTTTCCATTTTTCCATTTTTCCATTTTTCCATTTTTCCATTTTTCCATTTTTTCCATTTTTCCATTTTTCCATTTTTTCCATTTTTTCCATTTTTCCATTTTTCCATTTTTCCATTTTTCCATTTTTTCCATTTTTCCATTTTTCCATTTTTCCATTTTTCCATTTTTCCATTTTTTTCCATTTTTTCCATTTTTCCATTTTTCCATTTTCCATTTTTCCATTTTTTCCATTTTTCCATTTTTCCATTTTTCCATTTTTCCATTTTTCCATTTTTCCATTTTTCCATTTTTCCATTTTTCCATTTTTCCATTTTTCATTTCCATTTTTCCATTTTTCCATTTTTTTCCATTTTTCCATTTTTCCATTTTTCCATTTTTTCCATTTTTCCATTTTTCCATTTTTCCATTTTTCCATTTTTCCATTTTTCCATTTTTCCATTTTTCCATTTTTTCCATTTTTCCATTTTTCCATTTTTCCATTTTTTCCATTTTTCCATTTTTTCCATTTTTCCATTTCATTTCCATTTTTCCATTTTTCCATTTTTCCAATTTTTCCATTTTTCCAATTTTTCCATTTTTCCATTTTTCCATTTTTCCATTTTTCCATTTTTCCATTTTTCCATTTTTCCATTTTTCCATTTTTCCAATTTTTCCATTTTTCCATTTTTCCATTTTTCCAATTTTTCCATTTTTCCATTTTTCCATTTTTTCCATTTTTCCAATTTTTCCATTTTTCCATTTTTCCATTTCTTTTCCATTTATTTCCATTTTTCCATTTTTCCATTTTTCCATTTTTCCATTTTTCCATTTTTTCCATTTTTCCATTTTTCCATTTTTCCATTTTTATCCATTTTTCCATTTTTCCATTTTTCCATTTTTCCATTTTTCCATTTTTCCATTTTTCCATTTTTCCATTTTTCCATTTTTCCATTTTTCCATTTTTTTCCATTTTTCCATTTTTCCATTTTTTCCATTTTTCCATTTTTCCATTTTTCCATTTTTCCATTTTTCCATTTTTCCATTTTTCCATTTTTCCATTTTTCCATTTTTCCATTTTTCCATTTTTCCATTTTTCCATTTTTTCCATTTTTCCATTTTTCCATTTTTCCATTTTTCCATTTTTTCCATTTTTCCATTTTTCATTTTTCCATTTTTCCATTTTTCCATTTTTCCATTTTTCCATTTTTCCATTTTTCCATTTTTCCATTTTCTTTTCCATTTTTCCATTTTTCCATTTTTCCATTTTTTCCATTTTTCCATTTTTCCATTTTTCCATTTCTTTTTCCATTTTTCCATTTTTCCATTTTTCCATTTTTCCATTTTTCCATTTTTCCATTTTTCCATTTTTCCATTTTTCCATTTTTCCATTTTTCCATTTTTCCATTTTTCCATTTTTCCATTTTTCCATTTTTTCCATTTTTCCATTTTTCCATTTTTCCATTTTTCCATTTTTCCATTTTTCCATTTTCCATTTTTCCATTTTTCCATTTTTTCCATTTTTCCATTTTTTCCATTTTTCCATTTTTCCATTTTTCCATTTTTCCATTTTTCCATTTTTCCATTTTCTTTTCCATTTTTCCATTTTTCCATTTTCCATTTTTCCATTTTTCCATTTTTTCCATTTTCCATTTTTTCCATTTTTCCATTTTTCCATTTTTCCATTTTTCCATTTTTCCATTTTTCCATTTTTCCATTTTTCCATTTTTCCATTTTTCCATTTTTCCATTTTTCCATTTTTCCATTTTTCCATTTTTCCATTTTTCCATTTTTCCATTTTTCCATTTTTCCATTTTTCCATTTTTCCATTTTTCCATTTTTCCATTTTTCCATTTTTCCATTTTTCCATTTTTCCATTTTTCCATTTTTCCATTTTTCCATTTTTTCCATTTTTCCATTTTTCCATTCCATTTTCCATTTTTCCATTTTTCCATTTTTCCATTTTTTCCATTTTTCCATTTTTCCATTTTTCCATTTTTCCATTTTTCCATTTTTCTTTTCCATTTTTCCATTTTTCCATTTTTCCATTTTTTCCATTTTTCCATTTTTCCATTTTTCCATTTTTCCATTTTTCCATTTTTCCATTTTTCCATTTTTCCATTTTTCCATTTTTCCATTTTTCCATTTTTCCATTTTTCCATTTTTCCATTTTTTCCATTTTTCCATTTTTCCATTTTTCCATTTTCCATTTTTCCATTTTTCCATTTTTCCATTTTTCCATTTTTCCATTTTTCCATTTTTCCATTTTTCCATTTTTCCATTTTTCCATTTTTCCATTTTCCATTTTTCCATTTTTTCCATTTTTCCATTTTCCATTTTTCCATTTTTCCATTTTTCCATTTTTCCATTTTTTCCATTTTCCATTTTTCCATTTTTCCATTTTTCCATTTTTCCATTTTTCCATTTTTCCATTTTTCCATTTTTCCATTTTTCCATTTTTCCATTTTTCCATTTTTCCATTTTTCCATTTTTCCATTTTTCCATTTTTCCATTTTTCCATTTTTCCATTTTTTTCCATTTTTCCATTTTTCCATTTTTCCATTTTTCCATTTTTCCATTTTTCCATTTTTCCATTTTTCCATTTTTCCATTTTTCCATTTTTCCATTTTTCCATTTTTCCATTTTTCCATTTTTCCATTTTTCCATTTTTCCATTTTTCCATTTTTCCATTTTTCCATTTTTTCCATTTTTCCATTTTTCCATTTTTCCATTTTTCCATTTTTCCATTTTTCCATTTTTCCATTTTTCCATTTTTCCATTTTTCCATTTTTCCATTTTTCCATTTTTCCATTTTTCCATTTTTCCATTTTTCCATTTTTCCATTTTTTCCATTTTTCCATTTTTCCATTTTTCCATTTTTTCCATTTTTCCATTTTTCCATTTTTCCATTTTTCCATTTTTCCATTTTTCCATTTTTCCATTTTTCCATTTTTCCATTTTTCCATTTTTCCATTTTTCCATTTTTCCATTTTTCCATTTTTCCATTTTTCCATTTTTCCATTTTTCCATTTTTCCATTTTTCCATTTTTCCATTTTTCCATTTTTCCATTTTTCCATTTTTCCATTTTTCCATTTTTCCATTTTTCCATTTTTCCATTTTTCCATTTTTCCATTTTTCCATTTTTCCATTTTTCATTTTTCCATTTTTCCATTTTTCCATTTTTCCATTTTTCCATTTTTCCATTTTTCCATTTTTCCATTTTTCCATTTTTCCATTTTTCCATTTTTCCATTTTTCCATTTTTCCATTTTTCCATTTTTCCATTTTTCCATTTTTCCATTTTTCCATTTTTCCATTTTTCCATTTTTCCATTTTTCCATTTTTCCATTTTTCCATTTTTCCATTTTTCCATTTTTCCATTTTTCCATTTTTCCATTTTTCCATTTTTCCATTTTTCCATTTTTCCATTTTTCCATTTTTCCATTTTTCCATTTTTCCATTTTTCCATTTTTCCATTTTTCCATTTTTCCATTTTTCCATTTTTCCATTTTTCCATTTTTCCATTTTTCCATTTTTTCCATTTTTCCATTTTTCCATTTTTCCATTTTTCCATTTTTCCATTTTTCCATTTTTCCATTTTTCCATTTTCCATTTTTCCATTTTTCCATTTTTCCATTTTTCCATTTTTCCATTTTTCCATTTTTCCATTTTTCCATTTTTCCATTTTTCCATTTTCCATTTTTCCATTTTTCCATTTTTCCATTTTTTTCCATTTTTCCATTTTTCCATTTTTCCATTTTTCCATTTTTCCATTTTTCCATTTTTCCATTTTTCCATTTTTCCATTTTTCCATTTTTCCATTTTTCCATTTTTCCATTTTTCCATTTTTCCATTTTTCCATTTTTCCATTTTTCCATTTTTCCATTTTTCCATTTTTCCATTTTTTCCATTTTTCCATTTTTCCATTTTTCCATTTTTCCATTTTTCCATTTTTCCATTTTTCCATTTTTCCATTTTTCCATTTTTCCATTTTTCCATTTTTCCATTTTTTCATTTTTCCATTTTTCCATTTTTTCATTTTTTCATTTTTCCATTTTTCCATTTTTCCATTTTTCCATTTTTCCATTTTTCCATTTTTCCATTTTTCCATTTTTCCATTTCCATTAATTAACCGAAACCCTTACAATCGATTAAAAAATATCGACAATCGAAAGAAAACAATCGATTTCGATGTTACAACACTACTCTGCAACCGTCTTACGAATTTTCGATCAGCTCACGTGTCCTGACGCGAGTTTCACAGTTTTTACCCATCCCACAAAACTGCTCAACGCCGCTAAAGAAGTTTTCACTTCAAAAAGGAAATTTTATTGTGATACATACACATAGATCCTTTGAAATAAAGATGAGACACTTAATTTATTTGCATTTGAAAAAAAAAAAAAACAAAAATAAGAAGATTCTCGTAAATCGGCTGACTGCCTGCCGCGGTTAGACGCATGGTTACACCTCTGCCCCTAGTGGGCTGGCGCAGACTGTTCTACCTCTGTTTAATAAATAGCATCGAATATTTTATAACGTTCTTTTACTGCAATTAACCGATTAGGCCGATGTACGTACGTATTAGGTATATAAAATTGATTTGGTCCAGCCTCGAAAAGGTTCCAATTTGAGTCTACGGTACGCTCTTCAAAATGCTGACATGGCCCTAGTTTCTTTTAATTATCTCTCTTATTATTGAAGATGAAATTATGATTTCACAATCGTTAGAATCCTTTTTATCTAGTTATAAACAAGAATACACTTTTACGAATTTTTGCACAGTTTTTATGATATCGGCCTATATAAATAAAAAATCGGTAAAATAGACAATTTTTTGAACGTATCAGAGATAATTGATTACTTATATAATTTTGTGCCATTTGCGACCAAACAAATTTGGAATTTTGTGCCTAACAGGATACAGAGAAAATTTTAATTTAACTTTTAACATATTTGAAAACATACAATAAGTTAAATTTTCTCAAAATATCGACAAACTTTAAATGAAAAATTTTTTTTATTTTAGTTTTCTACCTGCTTGCTAAATTTGAAAAACTGGATATTTTTATTTTTTTGTGCGTTTGAAGGGGGACATCTTTTAATCATATCTTTAACTGGCATACGTGATGACCCTCTACTCCGTTACTCTAACCAATGCAATTTAAATAAGGAAAGTACCAAAAGTATGACACATTGAAAAGATAATTTTAAGAAGAATTCAGTAATATGATTATTTAATAAGTTACTTTTGATTTAAGCACCCTCTGGCAGTATTCAAGACTGTTACATACTATAAAATGTGGCATTTAATTTGAAAACTAATTTTAATAATAATTTAATGCACAATATAACAAAACATAATTGAATAAAACAAGAACTTAAATAATTGTAGAGTTTACAAGTTAAGAAATACAAAACTTTATTGCAATCAACCAATATAAAAAATTTATACTACGCACTAAATTCCTAATAAAATTAGCTTTCAAATGAAGTGCCACACTTTACAATAGGTAACAGTTTTTATCCCGGCAGAAGGCGCTAAAATCAAAAGTAAAGCAATAAATAGTCATATATTACTAAATTCTCCTTAAAATTACGTTTTCAGTGATATGTCATACTTGGCACTTTCCCCATATAAATTGCATTAATTGGAGTAACGAAGTGGAGGGTAATGACGTATGACAGTTAATGATATGATAAAAAGATGGATTCTGCCAAACTAAAATCGACGTGTCCGAACGTTTTTTAAGATCCACGATATTAATGCCCAAAACCCCGTAGTTAAGTTTTCGTTGGGCCATCCTGTAAATAAATTTTGAATCGAAAATAAATTTTATCAGAATTTATAATTTACAAATAAATAAAATTATGTACCAATGTTCTTTTATTATTTTTATTAATTCAAAAAATCAATCACTACTGTTATTTATCCTGAATACGTATCTGCTAAGTTCCCCCACTTAGTAGTTCCGACTGAAAATAATTGGCAGCCTCTGCGCAGCTCTTTGTAATATGCATGTTCTGTCTTCGGTTTCTTTAATCTAAGCATGTGACGAGCATATAAAATCAAACTTTTTCTTCATAAGCATTGACTTACTAGATATATTTATACAATGGTAATATCTGTATTAAGTGTTGCCCTCTATTGCTTCGCGTACCAACTCTAATTAGCAATATTTGTAGATACAGAAACCTATAATGTTTAGCGCTAGTTTTCGACAATTTTTGTGCTATCGTAACTCCATCTTGCATTAGCGAAACGTAACTTTTATATGGTAATATAAATCTTAACGTTAATGTTTCTATTCAGTGGCTGGTAACTCAAATGGAAAAACATGAAGAAGGTAATTTAATACCACTCCAATTAACGGGATGGCGCTCGTATCGAAATGTTGTCAGCTCGTCAAAACTTCAAACTTGGAGAAATTGAAATGGCTATTGCATTTGAAGGTGTATTGAATTTTGATTGATCTAGAATCTAGATTTATTTTTCAACACCTTCCAATTTTAAGCATGTTTTCAAAAGATGAGACGATGGATTTCAGCAACAAACAATAAAGCACTTCCAGGTATTGGTAGTGATGCAATTTATACCACATTAAATATGCAGTCGTCATATTAAGGACAACCAAATAATTTGTAATAAGTGTCTTAAGAAAAATGCACCATTACTGTTTGGCAACAGCGGTAAGTAATTTATACAAACTTGTTTTTGATTCAATGTTAAAATAATTGGTTTGTTATTTAAATTTATTTTTGTTTTCAGTTTTTAAATGATCATTGTTGTAAAGAAAATGTTGGCCCTCCAAACTACCCTGTCTATCGATGAAATATTTGAGCCTCAGCCATCAATATCAAATTGATTTATTGCCATTGACATCAAACAAGAAAACACCCTAAAATCTTCAAGGTTCCAAACGTGTGCAAGTTTAATTTATGCTCAAAAGTTAAATTCATTTATCACAGTGCCCACATGATGAATAAAAAATTGATAACTACAAGTACTGTATAAATGAATCAAGAAAACAATTATCGGATGAAGAAATGCTCCTCAATCTAACTAGTTGACTCAATAACCATATGGCAAATTTTACCCACACTCGAATTTGCCTCGATAGTAAAAAAGGATGATGCTTCAACTTCAATTTTTTCAAACTTATTTGCCACTCCAAGTCGCAAAACTTTTATAAAGGTCTTAAGCACTTATATATGCTGATTTTGTTACAGAAAACATTTTTTATAGGTTTGTTTTATAAATATTTAATTATTTAAATGGTGTAAATGCATATTTGTTTGAGTATTTCCATGTTTAAATAGACAAATTATATGATGCGGCGTTAATTTACTGTAATAAAAAAAAAATAAATAAAATAAATTGCATTTTATTTCAAATTTGAAATTAATGCAAAAATATAATGAAGTAATATCAAATAAAGATATAAATTGGCAAAATATTTGACTAGTTTCAAATCACAAAACAGTCAATATGGTTGTTTTATGATTTGAAACTAGTCAAATATTTTTCCAATTTTTTGGCTTTATTTGATTTTCTTCATTACATTTTTGCGCAACTACAAAGTTAAATTTCAAAAAGCCCGCTCGTGGCGGCCATATTGAATTTTAGTACCACTCCAATTTGATAGATGGCAGCACATCGACTCAGAATTTTACCATTGAGTTTCCCATCTATTCACATTAGTAATCTATATTTCTATCTTTAAGAATTTGTAGGTCAGTAAATATTTAAATAGTCTCTGTGAATTTGGCTATTAGTTTCTCTTGCAGTATAAACTAATTTAGCATAATGAAATTTTAAGTAATTCCAGTAACCACAGAAAAACAATAATACCTAAAGTAAACGAATATAATCGAAATATTCATATATTTTTTTTCCGTTTGAATTCGTAGGTGGGCCGAGTTATATACGGGTTTTTTTATTCTGTCGAAGACCCCTCTATTATAATGAGTTACGACCAACCTTCTTGATTGATGCTGACTGCTTCTTTGTTATTTGATGTATACGGATGGATTGGGAAACATTTCAGTTCAATTATTTCAGTTTTGTTTATGAGAAGTCCGGTATAAAAATATCTTTAATGATCAATATAAATCTTTGATGTTTTCTAGATAGACACTAAAATTTATTGACTTGATCTAAGGGTAATTTCTTCAAAAGAAGTGATGTAATACATTGATCTTTTATATTTATAAGTAAATCATTAATAACGTAATAGTTTCATAATAAAACTTCAAAGAATCAATGAAGTATTTTAGGTTTCTAAGAAAACCCTAATTTAATCGTTAAATTAGGTATTTAGAAGTACATTTTTATTAAAAGACTATAAATAATTATCATTTGTGCTTAAAAGCAAATTATAGAATACCCACACATAGTTACAATATTATTACCAAAAGGTAAATATTTTTAAAATATATCTTATATTTTATGTTCTTAATACTTAGTAGTTCAAGGGGCAATAGTAGTAATAAGAACAAGAATATGTTTTATCATTGCTTTGATATGAGTTACACAATAAACTGTAGGTATGGCGATCTGTAACTTGTCCACTTTTTTTAACATAAACTACGAAATACGAAAAATTTATATACAGAAACAGAAAAATTTATGATTAATATCCAACAAGATGCATCGTATAATACACTATTAATACTTAGGAAAACCATAGGTATTAAATACCCCAGAAAAATAAGGGATTTAATACAAAACAAAAGAAATGTTTTAAATGAGTGGCAACAAATGAGAAATAAAGAAAAAAAAAAAACAAATTAAATAGACTTAAACAACAGCTACGAAGAGAGAAGAGAAAAAATTTAAAAATGAGTCAACCAACAAATATCTGAGAGAGCTCACAGATGACCAAATCACTGATTAGTCATTATGAAAAGAAATAAATAAACCAATCTAACACATACCCAAATACGAACAGAAAATGGGATGTGGGCCAGAAGTTGCAAACAAAAAGTTGATGCTTTTACCAAATATTTAGAATCTATAAATTTAGAATATTATTTTGGATTACGAGTATAAACAAAATAAATAATTTTAAAATAATTTATGACTTTTAATTATTTATAAAATAAAAAGAAAACATGAAAAACAAGATTTAATTTAGTTAATCCCCAGCCCAGATTTGAACTTGGGCATCTCGCGTGAAAGACAGATGCTGTGTCCTCGCCTCCTTCACTTCCGCATTTATGATTTTGATTATAATACTCGTAATTAAATTACATTGGACAAACAAAACAATATCTACATAAAAGAATAAAAAACCATAAAAATAATATCGCAACTATAGTTCATTGCATAGCCTTTGCAAGTCACCAAATATGACGTAATATTATGTTTTCGGCATGTCTTTAATTACTACATGAAATTTGATAGCGACTCTACAAAATTTTGACAGTTGTCAGGATCGTATTCAGCCAAATAAGAAAAGGCTTTGAAATTAATAAGAATTGTGATATCAAAACATTACAAAATAAAACAAAATGTATTTTTAATTGATATTTATTATCATAAATATTATAACATTAGTAAATAAGTTCCTAAAACTAGTTATTATAAGACAACAAGGATCACTTGCCGGATGAAACCTACAATAAGAAATTAGATCTGTTTAAAAAATCACATAAGTTTTATTCGATAAACTAATTACCTTGGAAATCATTGAAATTTAACAAAACTGATAACGTTAAACTTGTAGAACAGCCATTTTTGAATACAATACAATAAACGTTTATTATGCGGAGTTGTCTTCCCACAAGTCCCAATCTGATTCGTTATCCGATTCGTTTAAATCAATGATTACAGGAGAGATATTACTTGCATTAATGATTTTTGCAGTCTTCCAATATTTATCTTGTATGGTCTACATACCTCTTCCATTTTTCTAGTATAATCTACAATTACATAACAATTATAAACCATAGCATAAGAAAAAACTTTGCATTAAACCTGTTGAAGAGTTTCGTTCCAAACACTAATTACAGTATTTGCAGTAATACGTTCTGCCGAAGTTATTTTTGCATCGTAATACCGTTTACACCCAGACCAAACAAGTTCAATTGGATTGAGCTGGCAATGATATGGAGGCAGCCTCAACACACGATGGCCATGCAAAGGAGCTTATCTATTTAATCTGTAAAATATGCATTTTTAATATTTTATTAAATTATATCATATCATAACATATCTGTATACTTTATCTGGTACATGTTTCTTGGCAATTTCTTACAATTCGAACTTCATACTAGGTATTGGAAACTGTATATTTCTTTCCTTTAACTAATTAATCAGAGAAACTTTGTTCAACTTGCATTTGGTATTCTTTCGAGCAACGTTGAATGGTACGACGCATAGTCCATTATTATTAATGACGGTTCTTCTAAGCTTGGTAGAAGCTGATATTCAAACCCTCTTTCAAAATTATCAGCATTCATTGAATCATGATAATCGCCAGATTTACTACCACTTTTAAATATCAAGCTACAGTCATTAATAAACCCATTTTCAGAACCCGCATGAAGAACAATGTATCGTACACCTTCACCACTCTTCTTTCTGACTGCCTTATCGGTACCATCCTGCCAGCTTTTGCGAAATTCTCCTTTGCTGAATATCCAAGTTTCATCAGAATATACAGGCTTGAGACGACGAGAATCACTTTCATTTTTTTTTTAAATCTCGTAAAAACATAATCTTTTTCGTGTAACATGTGACTGTTCCATGAGATATATTTTCTGTTAGAAATGTTACAGCTTATCCACTTGAATATTAATTCTTTTAAAGCCCTACTGAGTGAAGAAACTGATGTATTTATCCCATATACATCTTATAATTTTTTTTTTCAACGTATAAAGAGTCACATGCTCACCTACAATAAGAAAAATGTTACAAAAAAAATTATTAAAACTAACCCTTGAAAATAAACTCATAATGAACCAGTAAACAAATTTGTGTGTGAAATGGAAACATAATAACATTGAAGAAGATATTTAGAACCTTATAAAATCTAACTTGAAAAATAAGTATTTAGTAAATACCAACCTTGACTAAACATTCTGTATATACAAGTCCTGATACCATGTTCATATTTCTCCCAAATATTGGGACCACGACTAACGCTCACAGAATCGGACATTTTAGCTGAGTATTCGCGATCTGCTTGAATACCTTCATTTGCCAATCGTCCTACAGTCGATAGCGATATTCCTTAGGCGGCCAAAACACGCTAAAATTAATTGATCATCAATGAATTTTTACTAAACTTACTTCATGTACAGCATTTACGGGCAATAGAGTTTTACCGGATTGTTTTTCTAAATTTTTAAATTTTGACTGCACTTGAAGATGGAAAAGTTTTCCAAAACATATGTAGTGCTGTGCTTAACAATAGAAAATAAAAACGACCAAATAAATCAAGGAATTTTTTATTTATATAAATTAGTTTCATATAGTTTGATTAAAATTTAAAATTTATTTTAATATGTGGACAAACTAAAAATAAAACTGCTATTATTTATCGATTTTACACAAAACTAACTTATTTTATTGTATATTCAATCTCATTAACTAAAAAATATACTTACAATTAATTTGACAGAATTGTTACTTATTTAAAATTTTAAAAATAATAAGTTACCAAAATATGAATTTTGAATGGTGGATTTAATTTTTTTGAAGTGTTCTTTCTACCTAGAATGGATATGAAATGTATTCATTCAGTTGAACGCAATAGCATAATTTTTCGTTTTTTAGTGTGTGCGTAGATAAGCTAATATCCATATGGGTAAGAAAAAAACATTATCTCCGCTATATTTCTTTATCAAGAAAAAAAAACACTCAAAATGTAATTAAACATTTCTTTTTTTTTGTTTTATTCAAGCATCTTCGCTACTGTCACCTGTCACTATATTGGTACCATGGTGTTCTCTTCTGACGAAATTAGATCCCTATGAAAAAATTAATGTTTATGATTTATAAAAATAAGTATAAGGTACAATTTCCAGCAATATTCCCGAAAAGGCGCTGTCTGTAAACTCCATATGCAATTAATGGTCGGGTATTCAATGTCAGTATGAAACACATTTTTTTAGGACACACTTTTTTCTCTAAGGAGGCACAACACAGTTCTTTTAACTTTTCACCTGATCGGTGACCTCCGACTGCTGCCCCGTGCAAGAATGACTCCGTGATACTTTTGAATTCCACAAAATATTTTCCTATTGCCTAATTGCTTAAATTATAAAAACTGCTGATAATTAAAATGTTTTTGTTAAATGGATTTGTCAATGTACTGGGTGTCTTAAATTAATTTATTTAAGTGATTTATTATTTAATTATTTTATAACGTAACAATATCAAATAAGAAATCAGCAAAATATCTGGGTCTTAATCTGGATGCTAAATTAAAATGGAAGGAGCATATGAACACGAAAAGTAAACAGCTAAAGATTATCTATAGAAATATGTATTGGTTGATAGGAAGTCATTTTTCCCTTTTCTCTCAAATTAAAGTCCTGATTTACAAGTTCTAATTCCAGTATGGAAATACGGCCTACAATTATGAGGGTGTACCAGAAAAAGCCATTACAATTCCTAGAAATATTCTAAAACCGAATTATCTAGAATATAGTTAATGTTTCTTGGTATGTTCGAAATGAAGACCAGCACCGAGAACTCCAAGTTAAATCAATTCCAGAAGAAATTAAGAAAATTCCCGAGATTATATTAAAGTACTTCAACATTAAGATTATCAGGATTTAGTGGGTAGTCTTAACAGAGCCAAACCTTTTGAGCTTGGGTAAGTAAGGTGATCCTGATGATCGTGATAAAACAGTGTTACTGTCATGAGCCACCATACCGAAGTGTGCAGACTGTGTCAATAACTAGTGTTGAGTCTCGCCTAAAATTAAAACCCAAGTTGTCGAGTCCAATTTTTTTTTAAGGGTATGGTCCGATATTAACCAACTACTAACCACAACTAACCGGGACTTTTTGACTGCGGTTTCTAAAACAAACTAATTTGTTCGTTACTTTTAGATAACGGCTAATAGCCGCGTCACTTTTGTGACAGATTGGTATTCGACTTACTGGTAGCCATAAAAATATACCGGTTAGTGAATGAACGTTTGAGTCACCTTTGTCAGATAACCACCTTTGTCAGACAACCGCGTTCCCAATTTAACCGATTTTTCAGGAATGTCAAGCAGCGCGATTAGACTGAGGGCATATTGGGAATCTTAAGTTTTCCTGTTATGATTATGTTATGATATTTAATCAAATTATTTCCCCTTGAATATAAAAAATTTAGTGCTTTCTAATGTGAATGGATATTTAATACTAATTTGAACCAAAATGGTGTAATACAATACCACTCAGCATTGAACAAATTTTATCGCTCGATAACAAAGAAACAATCTCAGAATATATTATTTTGAGTGAAATTATTGTCAGTAAATAAAACTAATTTGATTAAATAAATAAAAAAAACTGTATTTATTAAATGCAATTTTAAAACTAGACATTCTTAAATTTTTTATTGATCTCTTAAACTATGTTAATGTAAAACAAATTGATTAAATGTGAATAATAAATAATGATTAAACTACACAAAATATAACTACTATAGCTCATTGTATCGATAAAATTTGTGCTGGTGATAATACTTTTGATAATTTGATTAATTAACTTTTTTAATGTGGTAATAAACATAATGATAACAGGCCCATAGATTAGTTACAGCTTGTAACCCCATCAAAAAAGCTTCAATATTCGTTGACAAAATATACTATTCACCTCTATTTAAAACATAACATTGTTTTCCACATATCCGTATAATTGATAAAATTAAATTAAACTGCTTAATTTATCAAAATAACATTGAATATTATCTATAATAACATATTTAATTAACCATATATATTCTAAAATCAATTAAATCTATTAATACCAGGAAGGATCCGTTATTATCGAAGAGGAAAATCAGGACATTAATATGATTATAATCAGTCTGACTGAATTGTCTATCAGCAGGACTGGAGATAGTAGTGGGATTCAATTAATATTATATCCCTTATGCGTGATATCCACAAATTTACCTGTCAAACGGACTTATCGGTAACGCAATTTTAGAATTGATTGGATGATCTATGCTATTGCAATGTGACATTTTCAACTCGAATGGGTTACGATAATAATAATTGTATTTTACAAATAAAGCGTCGCTAGTTTTGCTTGGAATGAACAGCCAAAACCATTTTACTGGATTACATTATTGTATTAGTCGATATATTATTCTAGTAATATCTACGCCTATACATGGTATCAGGGTTTGACTACAAATTTGGAGCATTTGAAGCAAAAATGTGTAATATACTATTGGTCCTCCTTAAATAGTTTTTTTTTGTGTTATGGAATTTTATACTATTAGGAGTTTCTGTAATACATGGCAACATGGCAACCCTATTTTCCTCGCATTCCTTCTCGGTTTTGTTTAAGCGAACAAGAAATAAATAAAAAAAGTTATCGACTTACCATCTGTATCTAAAACGTGTGAAAGATGATTTACCCTGAGGCACTTAAGCCCCACTAGACCCATTGTGAATCCTCATAGGTACATAGGCATCTCCTAGCTCATGAGTTAGCTTACAGATTTAATATAGGTTATAATGACGTTGAAAGGTACTTCTTTTATATCGGCCGGTGTTATCCGATACAAACTTTTAATAAATGAGAGTCTTGAGAAATAGTAGAGAATATGCTCGATGGTGTCATCTTCTTGTTTGCACCCCCTGTAGAGCGCGGATTCTGATAAGGAGATGCTTCCGTACCTGGCAATAACCAGTCAGAATGCCTGTGATAAGGCGCAGATTCTGTCTAGACAGTCAAGTATTCGTTCGCTGTAGTATTTTTAGGATAATTTTAGAGCTCCCTGGCAACTCTGCAGTTTCTTGTTTCATCCCATCTTTCCTTGAATTTTACTAAAGAATGTTCTTTAATCAGGTTTGTCAATACCAATGTTGTTAGTACAATAGAGAAGCCAGGTACAAAAAGTATTTGGTTGGCTGTCTTCTTAGATAGTGAATCAGCAAGACGGTTACCTTCCAGAGTAGCGTGACCTTTGATTTTTCCTAAGGTGACCTTACATTGTTGATAGATAATTTGGCCAAAGCTTTGTGACATTCTAGTACTAACCTTAAGTAAAATCGTGGTATGTTTATGGTGAATAGTACTTGTCTTTTATCTGTATAGATGAACATGTTTCTCCCATTCTGGAGATTTGTTTTGCTACTATGAGAATACCCGTGAGCTTGGTTTGAACTACACTGGCCCGTCTTATATTTAGGTTAATGGATCTGAAGTATATTTCACATCTTGAGCTTTGTTTTGTATTAAAACCGTCGGTGTAGACATGAATCATACCACTTCCGGCTCTTTTATTTGTTCTGTTATAATTTAATATGGCTTATAAAATATATATCCCCATGGGACGGAGTCCATGTTTGGTTGAAGCAGTGGCAACGTAAGGAGCACCTTCTGCCAAAAGCGACATCTTGCCTCACCATATCCTACATCTTGTGCTATTTCAATGGCACATAGGCATGTTATTGTCATCAGAGCAGCCTCCTTGATGTAAATGGGAATGGGACTAAAAATGAATTCCGTGGCTCTGGCTTTCATGGCTCCTGTTATGTTAAGACATGTTGTTCTTTAAACTTTTCTAATTTGCAGATAGCTGTCAAATTTAGGGTGTTCAATACCCTGTGAACTGCTTCGTATGCTAGCATAGGTCTTATGTTGGCCATGTAAGTCCATGTGACGACTCTGGGAGAGAAACCCTGGAAGCGCCCCACAGTTCGGCGGCATTGTTCATAAGCAATGTATGCTCTTTTGACTCTGTTTTCTAAATGTCAGTTTCATGTTTACTTGCTGTTAAATTGCTAATTCCATTTTTATTCTTTTCCTTGTGAAAAGAACCATTCATGTCTTCTTGGGACTCATAGACAGTGAATGGTCCTTGCATCACTGTTCTATAATTTAAAGAGCAACTTGCATTCTTTTACAGAGTATGTTTTCAAAATGCTCTGGTTGTAGAATGACAGGGTCATCTGTATATGCTACTGTGTTTTGACTGTCATTATTGAGGCGGCTGATGAGGGTGTCAAGGACTATATTTCACAGTGGTGATATCACTTATCACAACCAAGCCTCTTATATTCACATCTTCTACACTTATGTTTATTTTTTGCTTTAAGAGCATGTAATATATCTACCCACTAACCATCTGTGGAATATTCCTGTGTATTATCTTGAGAAGGCAGTTTTATCAAATTTACCTTCTATATATATAAAAATACCTAAGGCGGTCTCTTTATTGTCCAGGGATTTTTCCATCCGGCCAGCAACTAGGTGAAGAGCCGAATCAGTAGATCTGCCTAGGGTGTATGCACGTTGATTTGTGTATAGTGGTGTTGTTTTTGTGACAGTGTAATCCATCTTTTCATATTTGGATATGAAGACCACTTTTACCTCTCTCCATTTTTTGAGAATATGCTTTAAAGCCAACGAGGATCTGAATGTACCTACCAGATGCGGTGTGAGTTTTACAGACTCCACTGAAGTAGGGCTGGATAGATACCGTCAGGTCCTAGCGATTTAAATGAAGAGAAGCTGGATATTTCCCATCTAATTTTGTTATCGTCTACAGCGTGTTTAGCAGTTTGTCAATAGACAGACGGAATGTATTCTTCCTCTGTCCAGTAGGGCACATCGGGGAAGTGTGTGGATAGCAGAAGTTTGATGCTATCTTTGAGGTTAGCAGTTTTCATGTCATCCTCTTTGATTATTGCACCAATGATGCAGTGTGGATCTCTTGAGAAAGCTTTTTGAAGCCTCGTTCCCTTCGGTAAATCTTCTTTTTCTTCGCAGTAGGATCTCTATGCATTTCTCTGCTTTTGTCTAACGATTTTTTTGTATTCTCTACTTGGCATTAATGGTCCACTTTACTTTTATATGTACATGTAAGGCGGAAATTAAGGTTACTCTTATTTTTATTTCTCTAACGTCGATTAATTTTTACCCGTCGTTTTTGGTACCAAAACCGCATTGCGCGTTATTCATTTTTAGTGTACTTTTATTTATTTAATCTCCGCTTAGATACTTAATGTGATTTTTACTATATTTTGGACTTGTGCGCTACCCAAAAATTGTGATAGTGATAATTTGTTTTTGCCTATACCATATTTTAAACATACGTTGCTTGTTGTAGTCTTTCTCTCAAAATAAAATATATCGGTGTGTATTGGAAGTATTGTCTTTGATTTAACCAGTTTAGCCATTTAAGAAACAGGTCAATTTTGGAATCTGGTAGAAGATATAACGGCTTGGCGCTCAATTATTTCGATCATTTTTAAACTCACAGAATGAAGCCGAAGGCAGAAAGGTTGAGATCGACAACCCGGTATACTATAACCCCGGTTTTTGAGGTTATAAGCCACTTTACACAAAACAAATTTTGGTATCAGTTTAGCAGTAAAGTCAATAGTCCCATCTAAGAGAGCATTATTACGTTCCTAAACTTGATCTTCACCAAACGAACTGTCTTTCCTTCTTAAATTACATAAACAAGCATTACACTGATAAGATTTGTGTAACTTTTCTTGTACATCCTTAGATATTTCACAAAGTCCTGAAATTTTTTCTGCATAATCTTTTCGGTTTACAGCCGAAAGTTCTAAATCTGAAGTAGAATCTACTTCACCATAATATTTTCCAGAGCTTGAAATATACCTACCAAAATTAATAAAAGCAAGAGAGTCACGAACTGCTTTATTTATTGCAAATTGAATTTTAAATAACTCGCTGTCCCATTTCTTATGTTCAATAACATAGCTGCGGTTTGACTGTCCAATAGTCTTATTAGGTGATAGGTGTCCATAAATTTCTTAAATTCTTTTCCCGAAAAACAGGAGCATTATCACAAATAACAAATTGTGGTGGTCCAAACTGCAAAAATACTTGGTTTTCCATAAATTTCGTGATCGGCTGAGCCTTAGCATTCCTCATGGGGTGCAACAAAGTATATTTAGAGAACCAGTCAACGACCACTAACAAATAGGTATAACCATTGGGAGATATGGGAAAAGGACCCATACCATCTACTGCTACAATCTAAAACGGAAAATTCGCTTCTCAAACCTAAAGAAAGCTGTATTTTACATTTTCTGGGATTGACATGTTTGACAAACTCTGACATTTTAAAATGTTTTTCTCATCTTTGGCCAATAATACAGTTCTTGAGTCCTATGGAAAGTTTTATAAAAACCTTAATGAGAAGAATTTAAGGCATCGTGACAACTTTTAATAATTTCTACCTTTTGTTGCTTGTGCACAACAAATTTCCACTCCGATTGGTTTCTAAACTATTCTTAGAGGGGATAAATTAATACAAAATATTGCTCGTAATCTGCCACTATGGATGAGAATAAGGTTTTTAATTAACCTTCTCTAGAAGAGAGTTATATCATTTATCGAAATTATCTGGAGTGATTGAAATTAGGTTAATTTTAGAAGTAACATAGAAGGAATGAGAAAGAAAATATCTGGGACTACATTTAACGAGCCCTTCTTGTGGATAATATCAAAAGTATGTTGTCGCAGTTTAACGGCCCATCTGACCAATCTGTTACAAGGGTCCTTAAGAATATTTATCCATTTAAGGAAACTGTGATCATTAGTCACTTTGAATCAAACACTTTTAATTTATGGACGAAATTTTTCCAACAGAAAAATAAGACTGAGTAACTCTTTTTCGGTAACACTATAATTGCGTTCTGCTTTAGACAAGGTTCTAAAAGCAAAAGCAATAAAACCACCAAATCAAATAATCACTAGCATCGCAACCTATAATAAACTCTTTGTCGAAGTCTGGAGATAATAAAATTTGAGCTTCAACTAGTAAAGTTTTTATCCAAAAATGTCCCTGTGGTTATATACCAGAGTCATAAGGCCGATGATAACCTACGGGTCGGTGGTATGGTGGCCAAAGACTAGGCAAGCTGGAGCCATTCGACAGCTCAATGGTATTCAAAGGCAAGCATGCCTGAGTACCACGGGAGCTATGAGAACGACTCCAACAGCAGCTATAGAAGTCATGCTAAACCTAACACCACTACATATATTCATTCAAGGCGAAGCCAGGTCTGTCACATACAGACTGCACAAAGGTTCATCGCCCATAAGCAGTTTGCATGGACGCGACTACAGCGAGCTATATAAAGAGTTGGAGAACGACCAAATAATGGGAATGCCTTCAGACGAAATGCTTCCAAAGTATAGCTTTCAAAAGCAATATAAAGTAAGTATACCAGACAGGGAAGCGTGGACGGGAGGACCTCCTATTCATGCAGATCTCACCTGGTATACAGACGGCTCCAAAACCCATGAAGGTTCAGGAGTAGGTATATATAGTACCAAGCCAAAGACAGGAATCTCACTGAGCTTAGGTAAACATGCGACAGTATTCCAGGCAGAAATAGCAGCAATACATCACTGCGCAAAAGAAGTATTAAGACAGAAGGTAAATGGGAAAACCATTGTCATATACTCAGACAGTCAAGCGACGTTAAAAGCACTCAGTTCCATGCAGGTACACTCAAAGCTTGTGTGGGACTGTTTGGAAGCCCTAACAGAGCTGGGTAGTCAAAACAGACTAACCTTAGCGTGGGTACCAGGCCACAGGGGACACAAAGGCAATGAAGAGGCTGATTTACTAGCCCGAGAAGGAGCATCAAATGCTCTTATTGGCCCAGAACCCTTCTGTGGTGTAACAAAAACAACTATCAGAACATGCACAAAGCAGTGGATGTTTAAAAAATCTCAGGAGTGGTGGGAAAACTCACCAGGACAGAGACAGGCCAAAAAGTTCTTAAAAGGACCATCGTCTAAACTCACCGAGCATCTACTAAGCCTTAATAGGAAAAATACTAGAATACTAGTAGGTCTATTAACAGGGCATTGTAGGCTTAACAAACATATGTTCAATATCGGTCTGACAGAAGAGGCCTTGTGCCGATTCTGTCAAGAAGAAGAGGAAACGGCAGAACACGTATTGTGCTACTGCGAAGGTCTAGTAAGACTGAGACTCCTTACACTTGGAGAAGAAAAACCAAGGGCAACTAGCTATACCGGAGAACTACTTTCCAGTCTATGGAGTTTACTACAAAAGACCGCATTAGACAAGGTACTCTAAACAATGATTAAAGGATATCCACAATAGATCTGAAAAGGTCGAGGTGGGGGAGGCCACATGGCCCATAGTCCTAATTAAATCTAATCTAATCTAAGACAAGGTTCTAGAAGCAAAAGCAATAAAACAACCAAATCAAATAATTCCTAGCATCGCAACCTATAATAAACTCTTTATCGAAGTCTGGAGATAATAAAATTTGAGCTTCAACTAGTAAAGTTTTTATCTTTACAAAAGCATCTTCAGCCTCTTAAGACCACTCTGTTGACTATTTTTTCTTTTTACCTCTGAGAAGGGCGTTATTGAGAGCTAACAAGGAAGAAAAATTACGAACAAACCTTCTATACCATGAACATAAACCTATAAACCTTTTAATTTCTGTAGTAGTCTTTGGACGTGAGAAATTCAACATCGCTAGAACTTTATCCGGATCGGTTCTTAAACCTTGATCAACAATAAAACCTAAATACTTTAAAGACGTTTTAAATAATTTACAATTTTTAAGGTTTAATGTAAGGTTAGCTTCTTTAAGTGTTTCTTAGTAATTTTAATATCATCGAGGTAGGTAAAGATATTAAGTTCAAATTTTGGTTCGAATAGGGCTTTCATTAAGCGTTGTTGAGTCTGCGCACTATTGCAAAGACCAAAGGCCCCTTCCAGGAACACTTAAAACTATTTTTTTCCTGGATGAGTCATCTAAAGGGTTCTGTAAAAATGCTTTCCGTAAATCAATACTCGAAATGAATTTAGCATCACGCAACATTGCTAAAATTCTTTTAATTCTAGGAAGAGGGCACCTATTATGTTTAGTAATTTCGTTAAGTTTCCTACTAACGAAGCGAAATCTATATTCACCTGATTTTTTCTTAACTAAAAAAAGTACCGGACTATTCCACGGACTATGCGAAGGTTCAACTACTCCCAATTCTAACATCTCATCTAACTCTATATTCAAAATCTTTAACATGTAAAGTGACATAGGGTATTGTCTGTCTTAAAAAGGTTTTGAATCACCTGTATCGATATTCAACATGATTTTGTCAGTTCTGCATAATTTATTTTACACTACTGACCTCACTAAACAAATTTATAACTAATTGCCTTTCTTATCTTTGCTTAGTTGACAAATTATCCATACAACATAAATTCGAATTTTCTCAACTAAATACTTCAAAAGAAAATCCTGATTCTGATATACCAATATTCCAACACCTATTTTCAAAGTTCAATAAAAGTATGAATTTATCACAAAAAATACTACCAAAAATAAATGAGTGCGGCAACGAAGAAACTACTAAAGTAACTATAACTTGAATTATTAACACACGAGATAAAATAGGTAACATTTTATTTAAAACAACATAACAACTTTTTTACTCACCTTGTATAGAATAATTTTGACCATACAAAACAAGGCTACTTCAGCGTTAAATTAATTTAAAAAATGCTAAAGTAAAAATGAAAATTCAAAATTCAGTCATTTTTGACTCATCTGTAGTTAATTATAAAAAACGTCATATGGTATGCCGAAAATATAGTTTGATATCAGTAAAACATTAGTCTCGAAAAATATCTCTAATCATAGTAATTTGTAAA
The DNA here is from genome assembly GCA_927349885.1 of Psylliodes chrysocephalus. Classification (NCBI taxonomy): domain Eukaryota; kingdom Metazoa; phylum Arthropoda; class Insecta; order Coleoptera; family Chrysomelidae; genus Psylliodes; species Psylliodes chrysocephalus. Next base: position 44,697,756 of record OV651821.1, read on the forward strand.
AAACGGCTAATTTGCAACTTCAACCTGTAAATCAAATATTATAGTCGTATAATTGATTTGTGCTCATAGAAAATTATGTTTAGAAATTTGACAACTATAATATATTAAAAATTCATAGAAAATTATGTTAAGAAATTTGACAACTAAAATATATTAAAACTTCAGGAAACTTAACCGAAGTGCATTTCTCCATAAGCCGGCTGCCTAATCCTTTTTAACAAAAAAGTAATTTTTTATAAACAAATTAATTTTTTATAAACAAATTAATTTTTTATAAAAAATAGTTTTACATAAAAATACACATCGTTAGCTAAAAGTAATCTTGTATACAACACGTTCGTTATTAAATGATAACATCTACATAAATAACTATTATTTTCCAATTGCTTATTATTTGGTTATAACCTTTGTTATCTCTGGTTATAACGTTTTGAATTGGTTGCCATAAACCCACTAATATGATTGTTGTATGTAATGTTACAGAACTAAATTATTCATTTTCAATCAATTGGAATAAGTAAATCGTCGTGTAGGAAAACAAAGTTCTATCTCTAAGGTCACTTTGAGAAATCGCTTGTCCAATTTTGAGACGCAATCATATATTTAATTTTTGATTTTGTGTGGTTTTACTAGTTTAACCTCAAATCAAATTACATAAATTAGATGGCAAATATCCTAAACAAAACAAAGTATAGTTATTCTTTAGTTAATTTATTTGTAGGTGATATTAATATTGACCTCCTAGTAGAAAATGAACAAACAAACAAACAATTACTTAGATACTTTCAGTGAACATGGATACCGATCGTCCATTAACACCACGACTCGAATTCAAAAACTTGTTCAGGTCATATCTTTGTTAGTTCAAGACATGACTATTTCTACGACAATATGTTATCTTTAAATATTACAACGTATATAACAGATCAATTTACAGTTTTACTACTATTTACTAATATTGTCTTAAAAAACCATAATATAAAACCAAATTACTTTGTGCAAAAATTGACGAAAACAAACTACTAAGCTTGTTTCAGAGTATACATTGGGAATATATACTTTTACTTGATAATTTGGATGAAACAACAAATCAATTTATAGGCATCATTCAAAAGAATATTAAAAAATCCACAACAAATATAAAAATAAAAAGTAATACAAAAAAGGGAAAGAAATGAATTACTGCGTCACTTATCAAATGACGTTAATGTTAATGAAAAAAATCAAATATATCGTAAATTAAAAATGAAATATTAAAAAAAAGAGAGTATAAAAAAACAACAAAGAAATCCAAACCGTAAAAAGAAAAAAACGAAAAAAATTCTTTAAAAAGGTTATAAAATACAGGTAATGAAATATCTAGAAAATCAGAAAACAAAGCACTGAATATAAAAAATAATAAAGGAGAACCGGTAAGTGACACTGTGACAATAGCTAAAATGTTTAATAATTTTTTCATTGACGTAGGAAAAACCAATAAAATTCAAAGACACGCAAATTACAGAAAGAAAAAAATTGTAAGTAATCACTCAATTTTTCTCGCACCAACAAATCTAGTAGGTAGGAGTAAAAAATTTAATAAATGAACTAAAAAATAAAAAAGCACCCGGTTATGATAACCTAAAGGTAGAAACACTTAAATTAATCGCAGACTACATTGTATATCCACTGACTGTAATAATAAATAAATCATTTGAAATTGGACAGTTTCCATCTGGTCTTAAAATATCAGTAGTAAAACCAATATTTAAAAGTGGGGAGAAAAGCAAGGTCACAAATTGCACACCAATATCATTGATATATTGTATCGCAAAAATATTAGAAAAAATTGTTAAAGTTCGTCTGAATAACATTTTGAATAAATATTAACTTCTCTCGAAATCTCAATTCGGTTTTCAACAGGGTAAATCAACACCAAATGCCTTAAGTAACGTTACAAGCATAATTTATCACAACTTAGCTGAGGAAACACCAACAATTGGCATAATCCTAGACCTAGCAAAGGCCTTTGACACCTTGGATCGCACCATTCTTTTGGAAACATTGGAGGACATGGGTATACGAGGCATAGCACAATTTTTCATAAGTTACTTGACCGATTGAACAAAAAAAGTGAAGATAGATAATGAAGAAAGTATTAAAACAGTTATAACTTGTGGTGTTCCCCAGGGCACGGTGTTGGGTCCAGTTCTATTTACTATCTATCTTAATAATTTATTTATGTTAGAGAATTCTAGTCAAATCATTAGTTTTGCGGTAACCTAAAATTAATTGGTAACGAAAATTAAAAAATTAAAAAAATAATGAAATTTTATGCAAGTCATGTGATAGACCATTTGGTTATCATTTTTCGAGCGACAAATGATGGCAGAGTCAAAATTGATCTATATCAATAAAATAAAAATCCCATATGACTTTATTTGTGACACTCTATATATTTTTAGTAAAAAATAAAACTCATCGGGCGACATCTATCCCTGGGACAAAGACGGCTGTATCATATCGTCCTCTATATGTTCGGATCTCTATAACCCTCTTGGTACATAAATAGACATATTGTTGGTATTTCAATAATGTTAAAGTATTTTATCCAATGGAAATAATACTCAAGCAATAAGCAGTCTTGAAGTAACTGAGTAAAGTGTTTTACTATGTCTTTAACCAGGTCTTGAAATTCCAAATTTAATTTCTTGTTAAGACATGGTTACCACGCTATATAATATCTAATTAGTTCGTTGTATAATGAGGGGAATAATCAGCGTAAACTGCTGTCATTGGATGATATCTCACATTGCGCTGTGAAATAATCGTAAAATACTCATAGACATAACTAATTTGCATAATTTTCTCGTCCTCGACTCAACTTTTTTCAATGCAATCTTGTGTTTTTTCTTAATTAAATTTACGAGAGGATAAATACCAATTAACTTTTACTGAACACATCTACCCACACCGGCTGGATGTTGAGATTTTAACTTCGCATCTCTGATAGCAATATACAAGTTGAATTCTAGGTACTCAACACAACGAACCGTAAATTAGGAAGTTTCAGAATAATAAGATTCATTCTAAGATCGATGTTCTTCTCATTATTTTTTTTTTTGTTAATATGATTGAATTATAGAGATAAATATTTCATATAAAATTCTTAAGTCAATTTATTTCATGTTAAGATAATTTTATTATGGATTCATCATAGATTCGAGGCGTAAATTCTAGAAATAATGTTAATTTCATGTGACAGTTATTTAACGAAATTACATTATTTATGTTATATCTTGTGCACCATTATTATAGTGCTGTACAATATCAGGGTGAATAAAAGCCATTATATTCGAGTCGAATATTGTACTCTTAAGATCGCTTAGATGCAGAAGTTAAAATGTTAATTTTACAGGAGAACATGTTTTTGTTTTTTCACGAAATACTGTAAAATATTATTATTAGAAAATTTTAACACTCTGTTAAATGAGTTACCTCTTCTACGTTTTAAGTTTTCATGATAACAGCCAGCCATTCTGAAAAAGAATAGTTAGGTTTTAAATGATGTAGTCTATGTCCAAATTTGGACATAGAATATTCCTTAATAAAAGTACTTAGGCTAATTCTGATTCATTCATAACTTATTAAAATCTAATCATGTAAAAGGTAGGTATAATTTCTTTAAATAAAAATAATAATTTTTTAAAATATGTTTGTCGAAAAAGAGCTTACTCTATTTTATTAAGTTAAACGGAGACAAAGAACATTATTTCTGTGCTGAAACATGAAATAAATGGAAACGGAAACAGGAAATAAAACAAACTTAACTCAATGACACCTAAAAGTAAACAAGTATGTAGTTAAGGATCTAAGCACAAAAAACGAACAAAGAACATTATTTTTGTGTTCAAACATCAAACAAATGGAAATGAAATAAGAAAGTTAATCAAACATAACTTAATGAGTCTTAAAAGTAAACAAGTATATTGTATTTAAGCACAAAAAATTATTTCTGTGTTGAAACATGAAGCAAATAAAACTAGAAAATATATCATAAATAAGAACTAATAATAATGTTTATTCATAAAAGAATACATAAAAATACAATAATAATAAAAAAATGTGAACAAACAATTTATAATCACAGAAGCTGTAATAATTAATAATATTAATAACAACAACAATAATAATAAAAAAATTATATTAATAAGAAAAATGTTTTAATTATTTTGAATATATTCCTTGTTTAAAAATGATTTACAATGTTGTGGAAAATGTCTCTATTTTTTGATTTCATCCATATATTCATTTTTGCTTTAAAATAGCCTAATTGGGACATATTTTGTAGATCAACTGGGATTTGATTAAAAAGTTTTGGGCCCAAGTAGTCAAAACAGCGCTGACCTATAGTTTTCTCTCGCTTAGGTAAGTTATACGTTCTTTCTTTGTTTCTTGTGTCATGGATATGTGCTAGACGTTATAACTTGTTTTTATTTTTTTGATAATATAAAAATATTTTTAGACAATAAATTTGTCTTACATCCATGAAATCACTAATGTTATAAAGCTCATTACTGGAAAACAATATATTTTTTTTATAAATTATTCTAATAATCCATTTTTGAATTACATTTAAATTTTCTAAGTGACAGTCATTGACTCCTCTCCACCCAATAGTTCCATAATTAAGATGTGATTGTATTAATGAATAATGTAATATTTTTAAATGATTTAAATCTAGAAATTCTCTTAAGTATTTAAATTTTGATAGAAATCCCCTTAACTTCTGGGTAACATATTTAGTTTGCATTTTAAATGACGGTCAACAATTAGTCTTAAATATTTAATTTTTTCTGTTTCTGGAATTTTTAAATTATTGTCTATGAGTAGAGGGCCAAAATTTGGAAGTCCAGGAGAGTATGATGCAAATGACATATTTAGTTTTCTCTATGTTTAGAGTTAATTTGTTATAATTAAAAGTATACATTTATATATTTAAAAATCACTGTCTGAATCTTGGGCTGAATCATGATATTGACATGGAATAACTTTTTTCTGGCAAGGAAATTGTAAGTGGTCGTATTTATTTTTGGTTAATGGAATTTTTTGTATATACTTTTGCTGCAGTTCAGTATCTTTTATATTAATTTGGATTTTCTTTTTACCTTTTTCGGTCAAATTAATTTTTTTGAATTCGATATCTTAAACTTGTATTTAAGGTAGTTCACTCGTAAAACGGCCTTTCTTAAGAATTCAATAAAATTGAAATATAAGGTTTATGAAAGAGTCTTTTATGTACCTAAAAAAAAATAAAAATTTTTGACCGTCTGTAAAACGAGATATTAACAATCAAAATGTGCATAATTTACACTCTTGAAGCCCTGTCATGTACACAATCATTGCAGTTATTTCAAGATATCTCGAAAACGGTTCTTACCATATTTTTAAAAACTAATGTAATATAAATCAAGAAGTTATAAAATTTTCTAAAAAAACGCTAAATTTTTTTACCGTTTTGATAAAGAAATATAGATTTTTAAAATAAAAAATGTTCTTAAAGCAGTCGACGCATAGTGGCGTATTGTGATTACAACTTGCAACGTTGTAATCGATACACTCAACGCCCGCTAATTCAAATATCTGTTAGATCAGTGCTTCCCAATCTTTTTATTGCCGCGGACAGGTCAAGTTTATCACTTTATCGAGGCCTTCTGGGAAAGGGACGTTGTTTATACTTTAGGTTAATATGATTTAACAATTTAAATTTAATTGTATTTAAAAATGTCTTCAAAATTAAATAAATATGCAAAAGATGAATATAATTTTATTTAAACATGCCTTCAAAATAAAATACAGTTACACAAAAAAAATGAATATAAAGTAATTTAAAATTTAAACTTATTAGTATGAGGAAGTAATAAAAAAATACAAATAAAAGTTATGATTTTCTGTAGTATTGATGATATGGTAGGAACGTTCATGACAGCAAGAAATTTATTTAAAGCAGTTTGACCAAACCCTGAATGGACAGCACCTTTAAATAAATAAAATTATATTAATTATAATAAAAAAATTATAAACATAACAAATACTTATGTATTTTTTTTTAAATTTACCTAGAACTGCTTTAGTGTTGACATCTGAATGCTTAACTTCACTTTTTGTTGAATGAACTTTGTCCGTACGTACCATAGTTTCAATATTACATTCATTACATTTAACATTTTAAATTAAATAAAGGCCCTTTCGTGTTTCATTTGTAATATTTTCAAGAGAAAGAACTCTTTCACACCAGCAACATTTTAAATGTTTTCCCAACTCTAGTAATTCCACGATGCGACCACTGCACAGGTTATTTTTCAAGCTTGGGGTTTCCTTTCTCAATTTTTTTGCATAATTCATAGTCAAAATTGATTTTTTGCGTTTGTTGAGGACGTTCTGCTTAACAAATTTTCCTTTATCTCGCAATTAATTGATCCTGACAATAAAACATTTTGATATTTACATTTATTTCACTTTAGGAATACAGTTGACGTTTCACAATATATTTACGACGTTGCCGGATGGATTTTAAGCGATATAATACCATATTTGTATATAGGATCACATGTGTTGTGTGTACAGTCTGTTACAAAAATAACCTTTCTTTAGATTTAAGAATCTCGAACGGTTGGTATTCACTATAGGGCGATATTTTTGTGTACGACTGTCGCGAGTGAACTACCTTAAACAAATACATATTTGGATAGTCCGGCCTGGTTTGTAGAATTCTTAATTTATTCCAGTACACTTTTTCATTATGTTCATCCTTGTCCCAATTGATGGAAGTTCTTTCTAAAACACCTTCTTAATCAAAAATGTGTTCTTGCTCCAGTTTATCAACACTATAGGGTTTTCTTTCTTGGCAGTTCTGACAAATGTGTACCACTGAACGGGAGAAAAGATTGGAATCGTACGGGATGTCCTCTTAATCACACTATCAATAGAATTTTCCTCATTTTGTGTATGGGCTCATTCCAAAAAGCTGAGACAGATTGTTACTTTATATGATTGAGTTATGTAGTTATATAGGGAAAACAAGTACTTATTTCTATTTTGACCGGCGCAATTGTCGGAAAAAAATGAAAACTCATTCACTCCTTTTTCAATATGGTGTTTTATAAAATTCAAAAGACAACTGCCAATTTCCGAAGAACCTCTCTTGCCAATAGTCTCTTACTACATATAACAATAACATTCCTTATTGCCCAGATTAAAAATGGTAAAGTTATAAGTTGATAATCTTAGCTTATAATACGCTAATCCAACTTCGGGACTTTGGGACTGGAAATATTTGTTGCAAATCGAAAACTGCACAACAAATCTGCCGATTCTCTTAAACTATTTCTTTTTCTGCATCTTTGAGTTATCCGGCCAAACTCTTGTTTTTCAAGTGCAGTTGATACGTTTCTTCCACTGCTAGTTTTTCTTCAGCTGACGATTGTTCGTATCCGTGCAAAAGTCTTTCTTTGGCCGAAAAAATGACATATTAAAATCGGAGTTGAACACAGCCCTATATACACTTTTATTTGCTACTTCAGTAATATTCCTGTTGATACAGTATTCTTGATACAAGGAATACATTTTGGAAATATTAAGATCTGTGGGTAAATACGCTTTGTATTTTTTAACCGACTTATATATATTTTTTTTAATGTATATTCTGCGATAATTCTTTAACACGGTGTCCGATTTTAATTATTCTTTTTTTGTTAGAAAGGGGGTACTTCAGGAATGGTCATATATAAATTTGGTCAAAATCTAATTATTGGGTCCATGAGAAATTCCTCAAACTCTTAATTGTTCATGTATGTTTAGGGATAATGCCTTACCACCTTGTCATATTTATATGATTTCTCAAGGGTGGCCCCATATAAATTTAGATAAGATGTGGTGACGGCATCTGCACGTTTTTAAAGTCGGTTTTTTTAAATTTTCAATTTCTAATACTTGTGTTCTTATCAACAATAATGGCTTTTAACTGTCTGAAATGAATTTATATGTCTCGAACTGATTCCTTCATAGATTCATTAAGTAACGAGTTTTTGCATGCCTTTCCTCTTCGATCTTTGAAAACTACACCAGTGGAACCAGTTTTATTAAACGCGGTTTTAATAACCTAAGCACTTACAGATAGAGTATTTAGGAAAAAATCTTACAAACAGGTACTTTGATTTTATTCTTTATGAAAGAATAATTGTAGGTAAAAGTTCTTCTACTCTGATGTGTTGGGGAAGGCGATTCTTCATCTCTCTCTGGAGCAATATTTATATTCTTTTTTTTTAAACCTTGTTCTTTCTTTGTCCTTTCGTTGCACTAATTTTGAAATGTAATCTCACTATCTATTTATATCTCCAAGATTCCCATTATGAATAAATATCTCTTGTGTTTCATCTTCAGAAATGTTTTGTTTACATTTCATTTTACAACTACATGAGTCTTTCATTTTCCGGGATGTCTGTAGTTTTTCTCTTCAGGTTTTATATTCCTTTTCGCTATTTCGAGATGCCTTTATTATATATTTTTTCTCCAGGCACTTAGATTTCTTTTTCTTTTACGGGACGTTCTTTTTAATACTTCTTTTCTTGATAACCTTCCTCATTTGACAAAATAAATTCGGGATAATTTTCGTCATTTTTAGAAACATAAGGGTCAGTGTCAGAGGATGAAATGTTGTATAAATCGTTTTCCAATATATTATTATTCTGATTAACTAATTTGTTAGATCCTCTACTTTTGGAACCACAGGGTCGTTCGAACAAATTTTGGGTGATATTTCACGATATACATCGCAGTTAGTGTTGCTTGGCGGGTTGAAAAATATTTCTCGACATATGTTTTCGATGCCTGATCATTAAAGTATGTTAAAGTTTCCTTCAAATGTAGGTAGGGTGGTGATTTTATATTGGCAGAATCTATTAACCTAACAGCATGTTCAGGAGGTACCGTACCATAATTGGCCTCTGGAGCTGGAGTTTTATCTGAAACAATAATAATTTTTCTTATAACAAATTTAATATCCAACAAATTCTCATTTGGAAAAAAATTAGGCATGCACACAATATAGTTTGATGATTAATTAAAATAATGATCCGGAATAAGAAGCCCGTGTTGAAAAATAGGATAAAAATAAAAAAAAAGATCAAATAAAACAGCAAACACGTGACTTTACCTTGTGGTTCTAAGTTGGTCGAATCCATTGACATAACAGCGTGATTTAAAGGTAGCGCTTCATCATTGGCGGTTGAATTTAAAGTTTTATCTGAAATAACAAAAAAGTTTGTTTCCATTACAAATATTCAGCAAAACTTTATTGATAAAATAATTTAGTTAAGGTTTATTTTAATAAAATAAAACGCGAGCAAACGAACAATAAATTTTCTTATCTATGCATTTGTTTTCCTTCCCTTTAAGCGACTGAAGTATTTTTGCACTTCTTGAGTTCATCTTTAATAATTTGTGGCTGGATCAACAATAGTGATTCTTATTAAGCAAAACGCAAATAAACCTTTGTACTTGAATTGCTATTTTATGTCCACCGCATACTAGTGTGAACTAGCCTATGTCCACTTAATCTGGCCGAGATAGACGCGATCGTGACGGTGGTCGTAGATAGACTCACGGGGGTCGGATTCCATGTAAATAGTTGGTAACAAGTTTGCTTGACCTCGACAGTAGCGCGCTAAGCGCTTACGGTTGAACTGCACCTGTCAGTTTCAGTCGATAAAGTAGAACACTACTAATTAGATCGATTTAAAAATTGGCGGGCTTGATAATTTAGATATTTGAAGCAATTTGAAGTAACATTTTCCTATTTGACAACTTTTACTTACAACTACTAAACAAACAATAAGTTTAGTGAATTTTTGTTGCAGGTAAATGTTGAAAAATGGAAAATGTCACTTGTTTTAACTGAAAAATAAAATAAGTTCAAAAATAAAACACATTTTAAACAAGTTTAATTTATTTAGAATTACCATGTAATTACATGTGTCTCATTATCTTCTAACTGCATATTTTGAACATAACAAGCACTATATTACACACTAAATTACTGAAAAATAAAAATATAATATGATAACCAGCCTAACACATGACAATGTTTTTATTATTAAAAAAAACCGGATATAGTTTTTTTTATAAAAAGTCAAAGTAGTTCATTTATAAACACAATTGTTTTAATGCTTTAAATATCCCTTGCAATATTATATTGCTACGTTGGGCTCCAATTTGCAATATTACCCTGATACTTTGCCCGCTATTTTGTAATATTATTCGTTAACTTTTTGATAAATGTAATTTCAAAACACTTATAGAGATTTTTACTAGCTCAGTGAAATTTAATAGCAAATGTTATACCTTAAAAATTTAAAAAAATAAATGAGCACATACTTTTCTCTGTCGTGAATTCGGCTCTTCAAATAGACAATTTTAAGGGTAGTAATTTCTCTTGGAAATGTTGGGCACCAATAATTCTCTTTTTTATTTTTAAAAGCTAGTGTGAATTATAAATTCTAGCTTTATCAATAAAAAGAAGTTAATAAAAATTATATAGAATTTAGAATATATAGAAAGAGAATTTTTGTATCCTCTAAAAAAATAAGATTCAACATATATACTTATAAAAATTATTGATTTTATTGAAAAAACAGGAAACCGTTCGGAAAACAAATTATTTACAGTTATCAGGTATCCAATTTAGATTCGTACATAAATAATTTTAGTCACTAGTAATTACCACATTTTTGCTTCTTTTTTGCTAGCCACTTCATAGATAGCCATAGGTAGTTGAGATTTCTGCCCCTCGGAAACCAACGCCTTTGTCTGTTACTCTTTCTTCTTAGTAAGCTTCGAGTTGTAGCTGTCGCTTTTCCAATTAACTCAGCTCGATCAAGAGATTTCTGCTCCTCGGGAACCAACGTTCAGATTACCGCATGTGGTTTACAGTGGTTGATTTATGGCAGTTGAGTTATGTCGTTTGAGTTATGGCTTTATGGCTGATTCCATTCGTTTTCTAGACAAAAATAGATTTTGTTTTTCACGTGGCTCTGTACGATATATAAATTTGAAACATCTACTTTTTTAAAAAAATGAACCAATAAATAATAAAAACTAGTGACTATACATATTGTGCCGTTCTAGCAACCAGAATGAATCATAATAATATATTTAACTTTACTATTAAAAAAACTAATAATTAACAAAAGGTTTGAATAATATTTCTACTGAGATATTTAATAAAGATATTATACTTTTTATGCTTACCACTATAACAGCCAAGGCACCACCGATACGATCAAAACGTAATATTAAAATGAAATTTACAAATCTAATTTGAGATTTCCCTTTCTTTAGAATATTGTGTGTTGGCGATAATTGAATTATACCGGATGGCACACATTTAAAATAACATTTTATAATTAGACTTTTAAAATGTTGCACCCTCATTAATCCAAGGACACATCATTCTAATTCTAATATTCTTATACTTATTGTCCCTTTAAGGCCTTTTCCTATCTATTTCAATCTAGAATAGTTGTAATGCCTATTTCGGGTACAATAAGCCGTCAGCTTCAATACAGGTGGGCTTTGAAACTCACCCTAATTAAGAAACACATTTATGAACATTCCAAAAATCTCCATACCCAGGAATATCTAAAACAAAACAAAAATAAAAGGTGCAGCGTGTATCTTAAAATTAAAAATTAACAGGAGTCATAACTTTTTTAAATTCTTACATTTTTCTTGCAATACACGGTATAAAAATTTCAATAAAAATAGAAAACATCTGACTTATGATCTTAATAGGTGAACTATGCAACAATTAACAAGTTGACCTAAATAGCATATAAGTTTTTGAACATATTTGGGTATTATTTGATAAATATAATAATGAATATCACCCAACAATAACTTTTTGAGCAGAAATCATTCGCCTTTTTTCATCATGGTCTTTATGAGTAAAATTAAAATGAGGTTTTATCTCAGGTTCTACAATATTTGTTTGTAAATTGGCTTCACACATTTTGCTCACAACTGCTTTCAAAGACAAAGAGTAATAATAGCAGGAAAAACATAAAATTTCTTGTTAGTTTTGTGAAAAAAATACTTACGTCTGCAATTAAAATTTAAATGAATCACAAGTTATTGATTTTCATAAGAACCTCGCTATAGTTAAATCTATTTTATACTTAATTAATACAATTTACTCACCTACATTTGAAAAAAGTATCACCTGCATTTATTTGAAAATGGAAATAATATCAGGCTGACATATTTATAGCAACATAACCTAATTTATTTTCAAAGCCAGATTTACACCATCTAATAATATTTAAATTTAGCTTTAACTTTAAATTTATTAACGATTATCCCTGTATTTGATCACACATTATATTAAAGTGAAATTTAAAGAGGTAAATCAGTAAAATTATTGATTTCTTTGTCATTATTTTTGAAAACATATTTTTTATGGCTGTAAAACGGGTTTGAATTTAGTGATAGCAGCGCGCTTAGCGCTTACGGTTCAATTACCAACAAGGAAACAAAGCCCGCCATTTATTCAAAGCTTCTCTTTTTATTTTTCTATGGATAGACTGATTCTGCATTGAAACAGTCAGCGCTACTGAACATAGGCTAGTTCGAGTTGTGACCGATTGGAGCGCTAGCTGTGAAGATGGACTAACGATACTTCTGCATACAATATAAAAGTACTTTTACTTTCAAATGCACTTAAAATATCAAAATGGCCAAAAATGGACATAGGCTAGTTCTGCATCCACGCAACGATTTATGAACATACTTTTATTGAGTTAATTCTTTATAAAATGTCATTTTTAACATCTTTTAAAATGTTTACATTAACTTATAAATAATTATCATTCAACGTTAATAATTTATGATAACAATTTGTTAATTGCAATAATAAAATTAACTAAGAAAAATTAACATTCTGATTATTTGAGAGGCTTAAAAGCAAAACGGTTAAAATTCACTTTTGGCAAAACATAGGCCACTGAAATGATACAAAATAACTGTAAAAAAACATAAAGTCGAATACATTTTAGTCCTTTAAATCATAGCTTGGAAGAAAAATAGATAAAGTCGCACGCGCTTGAAAACCAAAACAGTCAAAGTCCGCCGCAACCAATAGCAAGCTCGATTTAAGCACAACATGAGAGAAGTTGTCTCTTATCGGTTGTGTAATGCACTGGCAATTTTAGTACGAGACTATCATTTGGTGTAAAAATGAATGAAGATTGTTTATACTGACCAAAGCTTTATAAGTACTCTTGTTAATTTAATTCAATATGGAACAATTACCAGCAGGAGTGTCCCCATCAAAGGCGAGAAAGAGAAAGATTAATACCAATTCTACTAAAAAAAGTTGTTGCAAAGAAATTAAGATATGAGAAAAAAAAAACAAATGAGATTTTTACTTATTCAAATAGATGAGTAATATCAGTAGAGTTGTTTTTTTCTTTTTCCGATATACTGCGTTACATGGACCAATCTTGATGCCAAATTGCAAGCACCCTAAGAAAAAAAATGTAACGATTTAACCTACGAGGTTGTTCCAAATAGCTTTACCTGTTCAAATTTTCTATTGTTGTTGGGAGTTGTCACTGCAAAATATCTCGAGACAATTGCTTTAGCTATGTAGGAACTAAAGGAACCTATCTAAAAGCTTCAAATGAGGTAGCTTCATGTGTTTTTCACTGCCTGCGGATTTATCCGGGATTAAGAAGATACATTTATTCGCTGACGGATGTGACGGAAGAACAATGTTAGCACTGTTACAACGATGGTTGCTGCAAGCTCCTGAGAATGTGAAAGAAGTGAAGATGAGTTCCCCAGTAAGGGGCCATTGCTTTACAATACCTGACCCTTTATTTGGTCTTTGTGAAAGAGAACTCAAGAAACAAGTTATCGAAAATTCTCAGGGCTATATTAACATAATTCAAAAATATGCAATCAGTAGACGACCAGGAACCGATGTAGAGATTATTTACTGAAAACAAGAAGCAACAGATCATCTTAAATCCATTCCGCAATGGCATTTTAAATTCAAACCTTCCCATAGATACTACTTCAAGCGTTTAACGACTTCGCATCAGATGTTTATTGTCCAAGGAGAGGAAATTTATTAGTACAGCTGTGAAAACTTAAAATATCTTATGAAGGGTAAAAAAAATGTTTCAGCTATTAATCTTTCAGTTATTGTCAAAGACAATAGATTTTCTACAACATCTAAAATAGTTTTGTCAGGTGACTTAAATATAAATTATCTCAAGGATGATGATAATATTACTAATAGATTAAAAAATTTATTAATTTCCTTTAACTTAAGTATGCATGTTAAGGAAGCAACAAGGATAACGGAATGTACCGAAACGTTACTTGACTATTTCTGTACGTCTTACGAACCTGCTAATATATCGTATACAGTGAATCCCAGCGGTCTGTCTGATCATGAAGCAGTTTTAGCTTCGATATCTCTTGAGCATAAGCTTCCTAAGACTAATTCTCGTCATGGTCGATTGTTTAGTAAATCTAATTATGGAAAATTTCATTTAGTATGTAAAAATTTTAATTGGTACAGTTGCTTTACTGGTATATCTCCTTTTAACCATTTTTATTTAAATTTAAGCAAATTTTTTAATGCGTCTTTCCCTATTCAAAAAATAAAAATTAAGTCAAAAAAGCCGTGGATTACAGCTGGTTTAAGATGTTCATCAAAAAATATGAGATCTCTCAACTATATAAAAAACTTTACGCAAAATAATTTATTTTTAAACTATTATTATCGCTACAGATCTTTATATCGAACACTTATTAGAAAAGTTAAAGATATGTACTATCATACAGGAATCGAGAGCTCAAAAAATAAGGCAAGGGAAACTTGGTCTATTATTAATGAATTGAGAGGCAAAAGTACCCATAAATCATGCAATGCAAATATAAATCCTAACGATTTTAATACATTTTATTGCAATATCGCTGAAAATCTAACAAAAAATCTAAATAGAACAACTGACCCATTAGAATTTGTATAATCGTCACCAATTAAATATTCATTTTTCTTAAGAGAAACAAATTCCTTAGAAATATTAAAAGTTTGTAATGACATACACAACAAAACTGCATCAGGACATGATGGAATGTCAGTAAAAATATTTCAAAACTTACCTACCTCTGCATTAGACGTTTTATCCATTTTAATAAATAAAAGTTTTATTGAAGGTACTTTTCCTCCTTTTCTTAAAACAAGTGTTGTAGTTCCATTATATAAGGGAGAAGACTTGACTGAGCCATCTAATTTTAGGCCCATATCTCTAATTCCGACACTCGGAAAAATTATTGAGAAACTTGTAAAAACTCGACTAGTTAGATATGTATCTAGACCAAAATAATATATTGGACATAAATCAATTCGGTTTTCAACACAAAAAAAAACGTATCGGACGCTGTTTCTTTTTGTTTGGAATTAGCTTATACAAGTTTAAATTTCAACGAGGCCGTAGCTGCAGTATTTTGTGATCTGACTGTGTCAACCATGGAATACTGCTGCAAAAGCTTGAAATTTATGGCATAAGAGATGTGGCCTTGAGTTAGATGAAATCCTACCTTTTAGGTCGCAAACAGTTAGTCCGAACTGTTTCAGACTCGAACACAAGTGACATAAAATGGGGTTCCCTCAAGGGTCTGTTCTTGGGACCACCCTGTTTTTAATTTATATCAATGATTTAGGTAAGTTAAATACCTCAGGAAGCTTCACTCTATTAGCTGACGATACTACTATCTTGTGGCACAATAAAGACGTCAATATTCTTTATGAAAATATTAGTAATGACCTAAAATCCTTTAAAACATGGTGCCCTGCAAATTTTCTGTCATTAAATTTTAAAAAAACAAAAATACTAACCTTTAAATGTAATGTTCCTGATATTTTAATAGATATGGATACTGCAGAAGCCACAAACTGTACAAAATTTTTGGGTTTAAATATCGACATGGATTTGAAATTCAATTCTCATGTGGATTCACTTTTAAAAAAACTCGCATCGGGTTGTTATTAGAACCACCTCTCATGAATTGGGAGTTTGTGCAGCAAAAACTGCATATTATGCGTTAGTTGACTCCCATCTACGTTATGCTGTTCAGTTTTGGGGAGTCTGTTCTGCCGAGTTATTTGACAGAGTCTTTATAATGCAGAAACGGGCAATAAGGTTCTTATGTGGAGCACACAGATTAGTTTCATGCAGACCGCTGTCCTTAAAACAAAAAATATTAACAAGAAATATTAACATCTTTATTTATCTTAGAAACTTGTTGCATGATCCATAAGAACAAGTCGAAATATAAATCGAATACATCCCGTGTAACTCGCCAAACGGGTAACTTGAAGTTGCCTATTCCCAAAACTGAACTAATAAGAGACTCTTTTATATACAATGGTATCAAAATGTACAATAGGCTATTACATACGATGACAGATGTTGAGTCACATAATTGTTTTAGAAAGCTGCTCAAGAGATTTCTGTTAACTAGGCCTTATTATAATATTATAGAATTTTATAATGACGAGACACTGTGATATGTGTTTTATTTTGTTTTGTTTTATTTTATTTTAGATGTATGTATTAATGTTAATTTATAATAATGTTTGTTTATAAATTAATGACTATTTATTTATTTGTAATTTGTATACTGTTTGTACAATATTGTGTTTGTATGACTATTTATTTATTTGTAATTTGTACAATATTGTGTTTGTCAATAAGTATTTTAACTTGGACAATAAACATATATTCTCACTCTCTCTCTCTCTCTCTCGCAACCTTAAGTAACCCACCAATTAAAAATCATTGTTTCCACGACGCCACCCGAATTAATCCGACATTTCTATTTTACGCTCATTTTCGCGTGAGTGAATCATCAGGGAGCACCGTTTTTTGAATTATTTGTTGGTGTTATTACCAATTTAAAATGTTTTAGTAATTCAATTATAATATAAGTGCTAATGTTATAAAAAATAGGAAATATTCTTTTTCAGCGGTAAATATTAATTAACATTTTGAAATAAAGTCGCCATGATCCTTTGGGCTAAATACTTCAGATCCGCATTAAGGGGTTTTAATAAATATAGGGTATTAAATATTTTTCTAAAACAGATTTCATACTATACATAAATTTACAAAAGGGCAAAATTTTGAACATTTAATTTAAGTAAGAAGTAAATAGGATTGTTGCTAATAACATTTAGTTTTTAAAAAATAGTTTTATAAGA
The DNA here is from genome assembly GCA_927349885.1 of Psylliodes chrysocephalus. Lineage (NCBI taxonomy): Eukaryota > Metazoa > Arthropoda > Insecta > Coleoptera > Chrysomelidae > Psylliodes > Psylliodes chrysocephalus. The sequence goes on from OV651821.1 coordinate 44,715,067, forward strand.
ATATTTACTAAAGGTGGTTGTTAGCCCTTTTTGGTAGGTATTTGATAAAATACGGGATGATTTAAAATTTCATAGTTCATCTTATTTGCGGTCAAATCGGAAGTGAAATTTAAAAATTAAATCTTAAAACAAAGTAAAACGCACAATATGATCTAGTATAAGCAAAAAATACTACAGTTACGGGAGTTAGTCACATTGTTAATAAAATGTTACACTATAAACCCCGAAACAACTCGAAAAAAAATCTGTTTACTAAAAAATCTAAATTCTTGCAATATTTATTATTAAATATACAATCAAATGCGGTCTTGAAAATAACGGTATCAAATAATCCGAATCTATAAATGTTGGAGATAAATGTTCAGATAAAATCAAGCGACCGATTAGTCGATTGTTCTAATATTTTTTTTATGAAAATCAATTTATCCGTTATAATTAATCAATTATTTTCGATAAATCAAATATAAGAAACGAAGTCCCATAAAGCTCATATTATTCAAAAATTTTAAACAAAATAAACAATTTTTTTTTAATCTAAAAACTATAACTATAAATTTATAATCGATTATTCTCGATATTTTGAAGATAATAAAATAATCGATGTTAAAGAAAATACAAAAAACTAAACTATTTAATAATAATGATCGATCGAAAATAATCGAATATTTAAAATAATCGACAATTCGGTTATTTTGTTTTTTGAAAAATCAATTTATCGGTCAATCGGTTTTTTAAATAATCGATTATTTTCTATTTTTGAAACATTATTAAATAATATATTTTAATGGAAAAAGAAAAAAAATAGATTATTTAAAAATAATCGATTATTTAAAATATTCGATAATTCGTCTATTATTTTTTAAAAACACCGGTTTATAGATTAATCAGTTTTTCAATTAATCAATAATTTTTGATTTTCAGAGATAATTGAATAATCAATTTTAAAAAAAATAAAAAAAAAATAGATGGTTTGAAAATATTTGATTGATCGAAAATAATCGATTATTTTTATTGGTAATTTATTTCAATAATCGCCCACCCCTAGTGACCGAATGAATGACTTGTATTAGGTTTAAATTTTAAAATGTTATCCGGTTTCACAAATATGCATTTCTAGAGATTTATGTGAAGCATCATTTATATTAATAAATGTTCCTAAAGAAAGAAGCTTTAATATACCTTTTTCTGAGGTTACTATAATACAAGACAGCTTTTTCTTATTTTCAAAAGAAAAAACTTGTATTTCGTGCAAAACTTTTTTTATTAATCAATGCAAAGCGCTTTCGGCTTATTTGCCATCATCAGTGCTCATCTACAAAAATTGTGGATGTAAACTTACAATTTAAAAAGATTTTAAAAAATATATTATAAAATCTGAATTAGACTTTTAAGTCAAAAGTTAAAATAGTATATATACAATTGTTTGAACAAATTAAAAATTACAAGAAACAAACAAAGTGACAAAAAACTGGTAATGGGAATAGTGAGTGTGGGATAAGCCCTTACAAATCAAATCTGATCTCCAGAAGCAAGTTAGCTTGTGTGGAATTAAGGAATCATGCCACCCTCACTATTCACAAAATTGAAAAAAGGTTAACAAATTAGTTAAAATTTAAAGAAATTTACAATTAGAGGGTGACTGTGGAAGATATATTGAAATTTGAATCTAGAATACAATATTTGATATGAAGAAAGTAAAACGCAGAAGGCAAAAGTAAAAAAACTGAAGGTTTTTTTATATATTTTATATACATTATAATTATGAAAAAGTCTACCTACTGTCCACAACGTATCCAACAAGTTCCTGGTCATCCTCACTCCCAAAATTATATATTTCGGGATATTTACAACTTGCTAAATCATAATTTTATTAATATTAATATTTTCAAATTTAAATTTCTCTCTTCATTTTGGTTCAAGTTGTTTAACCGTTTCCACATGACAGTGGTGACAAGCGACACTTGAAGACTTTGACTTGTCAAATGTCAACAGAAGGAGGTGCGTTCACCTCAGTGTGGAACATGTTTCTCCGAGTGTGATTCGAGTGATTGGAGGTTAACGGAGATCAAAATTTGTTATTGAATTTAAAGATTTAACAAATTAATCATATCGAAAGCTGATAAAGGCAACTGTTTGGTAATTCTCAATCAAGTTGACTATTTAAATAAAGTAAACACCTTTTTGACAGAAAATAACTTTAATTCTTTGACTAATAACCCTTTCAACACTTTCATTAGAAGAACTAAAGCTTTACTTAAATTAAACAAAGATTTTTTAGCAGAATTTCAAGCCTTGTATGGTACCATCCAATCCAATCATGCCTCGCTTGTACGGACTTCCAAAGATCCACAAGACAGACATACCCATTAGGCCAGTTGTAAGTTTCATCAACACTCCAGTTGCAAAAATCACCACTTTTATCTGCAACTTAATTCATGATCTCACACAATTCAAACCAGCCAACTCGGTAAGTAATAGCTTAGAATTTTGTAATAAAATCAAAAACTTCAACATCCCTGACAACTGCACCATGGTTTCTTTCGATGTCAGCAACCTGTATACCTCAGTCCCAAGGTTTGAGACCATGCCTTTGGTTCGGGAGGTTCTGAGAAGTTCAAACGTCTCTGTCAATAACACAACCATCATTCTTCAATTTTTAAACTTGTGCTTATCACAAAATTTCTTTACTTTTAACAATATCACCTACGAACAACCGGATGGCCTTGCTATGGGATGTGGCCTATCTCCTTTAATCGCTGATATCTTTATGAATCATTTAGAAATTAGTTACATTATTCCACAACATAAAAATATTTTAATCTACCACAGATACGTCGATGACATTTTTTGCTTAATAAATGGTAACGCCAACACGACTTCTAATATTCTAAACTCAATCAATACTATTCATCCTAATATAAAATTCACTCTGGAAGCCGAAAAAGAATGTTGTTTGAACTTTTTGGACCTTTCTGTCTATAGACAGGGTAACAAATTCGAATTTAGCATATATAGAAAACCCACCCAAACAGACCACGTGATACACTATTCTTCAAATCACCCCCACCAACATAAAATGTCTGCTTTCTATTGCTATATTCATAGACTTCTTTCAATTCCTCTAAATAAAATTAATTATCTTCAAGAATTAAATATACTTAAACAAATTGCATTTAACAACGGGTATGACCCGGACATAATTCAATCTCTAATCACCAAAATTAAGTTCAAGAAAATTCAAAAATTAGCCTACCCCAATTTAAGTCACTTTAATAATTTTTACATATCAATCCCCTTCTGGGAAAATAACTTAGCTAAGAGCATTTCAAACATTTTTGCTAACAACGTAGATAACATCAAAGTATCTTTTAAATCAATTAATAAACTAGGCTCCCATCTAGTCAACACAAAAGACAAAACGAATTTGTTAGATAAGAGTGGAGTATACAGGTTGCAATGCAGCGATTGCGATGCCAGTTATATCGGCAGAACTTGTAGGTCTCTGGGAGTCCGGATAGGCGAGCACATCAAGAAGCCGGACACATCTGCATTCGGACATCACTTAAGAGGAAAATTTACATTACAAACTGAAAGACCTGCGAGGCAACGGTAGTTTAGTAGGTATAAAAATTACAACTTAAGGGTGGAGCCTAAATACTACAAAATTACTTCCGAGACTAAACAAAATCCGCATTCATTCATAATTTTAATAATTGCCCGTAGATACGAGGGATACGTATTCCAAACTCTAACGCGCTAAGTTGAGACTCATAGGAATCTAAAAATCCTACAACGGCTGCCGACAGACGTTCATCAGTTCTTGTTCTTGAGTGAGTCAGAGTTACCTAAATTAGGGGAACCAGAATCGTATTTGTTTTTCTCGGTGCATTGCGAGATATTGTTATAAGGCAGTTTGATTTTTTAGAGGGTTTTACATTATTTTTATATTTTAATTTAGTGAATAGGTTTAGTTAGATTAAATTAGATTTAAGAGTATAGAATTGTGAAATATAAATACAAATAACGACAAAATAGACGATTGGTTCGAATAAGGTAATTTAATACTGGGTATTTATTAATTGAGTGCCGATACTTAAGGGTGTGAATCCTTGGGTGTTAAAGTTTTAAGAAAAAAATAACTATTTTATCATAAGTTTCTTATCATTTTTATAAAATTTTGCCCAAAAAAAAGTGTTTCCACTCATGGTGGGTTTCTACCAAATTTCAACAAAATGTCAAAAGCAGTTTCAATAAACTGGTTTTTATTTTCTTACGCGAAAAGGGTGCGTCGTACGAAAGTACGTCTATAAACCAAATTTGCTCCAAAATAAATAAGGATTTTAAAGATAATTTTGGTTTTTAGAAAAAGTAGTGGCGTACCATATTTTTATTCAAAAATATTCAGTTCAAACCCGGTACGGACGTTACTAGTAAAAATTTAGAAGTCTTTTACGACAAAAAGGCGGGATTGAAAGTGAAAGTTTAGTCTGTTGGTACATAATATACTATATTTATATATCTAATTTTTATTATTACACTGAATGTGACATGGCTTTTTTGTTTACCGTTTTTGGATTAACAAAATATTATTTTAATGATTTAAAATAAACTGCCAGTAATAATAATTACTGTACTTAAACATATACAAAGTGTTCATAAAACGACGCATCAAGAAAGCACCAAATTATTAAACTTTTAATTTACGTAACAAGTATTAAAAATAATTTTAAAAAACCGACTTTAAAATCGTGCTGATGCCATCACCATATCTTAACCAAATTTATATGGGACCACCACTGAGGTACCCCCTTACTAACGAAAAGAATTATAGAAATCGGACAAGGTGGTAAAGAATTATCGCTAAACATACATAAGAAATGAAAAGTTTGAGGATTTTCTCATGGATCCAATTATTAGATTTTGACCAAAATTAAAAGGGACCATCCCGGAAGTATCCTCTTTCCAGCAAAAAAAAGAATCATTTAAATCGGACATTGTGTTAAAGAATTATCGCTGAACATACATACAAAATATATATACCCTGAAAAAAAATTGTAGAACAAATTTCTACAATTGTAGATTTTTTCTCTACAATAAATAGTACATATAGGGACAGGGACAATTTGTAGTAAAAATTTCCAAATATTTGTGGAGAATGTATTGTAGAGTTATTATCTACAATATTTAGTAAAAATATCCAAATGCATCATAAGAATTGTTCTACAAATTGTTATAATTTTTGCTATCCATTGTATGAATTTATATTAAAAATGTATTGCGTTTTATGAAAATAAATACGAAAATTTTACACAATAAATAGTAAAAATTCATACAAATTGTAGTAATTTTTAATAAAATTTGTAGTAGTATTCTATAATTATTATAATTATAACCTAGAAAAAAATGTTCCTTAATAAAATATTCAATTTATTGTTTTAATATAAAAGATACCAATTCTAAATTACATTATGTAATGAATAACAGTAATAATAGCGCCCTCAGTCTCAGTTGGCTTTTCTGCACCTGAAAAATATGAAATAAAAATTAATACCAATTGAATTGTTCATACCCTTAAAACGGGGATATTTATCATCTTTACACTGATTTGGATATTAAATGACTAAGTCAGATAACTAACAAAAATGAGAAAGTAGGTATGTCACAATTAAGACAAAAAAATATCATTGAACTTGGCACAAAATTCGATCGTTGGGCACAACATTCGACCGTTGGCCACAACTATTTTTTTAAAATAATCTACTAAGGTTATTTAAATTAGTTATCTAAAGGTAAATTATTCAGAAACAATATTAAATGTACTTACCACCAATAGAATTTATTATTAAAATTTTCTCAAACGCATCGGTGCTTATAATATAATAATGTGTTATAGGTACTCGTATACATGTACCATGCTTTGTTATGTGAACATGGCGAACGGCTACTGCTGTCTGGCCGTTTATGATCGACGTCAGAAAACGTTGGCCAATAGCAGAATTTTGTTTTGTTCACATGACTAACACAATATTGTAGAATATTTTTCAACAAAATTGAATGTTTATTATAAGAAGGGATGTAAAGTATTACTATTTTTTGTAGAGAAAATTACTATTTTTTGTAGAGATAATTATTAATATTTGTACAAATTTTTACAGAAGTTAGTAGTAGTAATTACGATAATTGTAATAAATTTCTACTTCTACAAACAATAGTAAAATATACTAAACATTGTGGACTTCTTTCCTATTGTTGTAGCATTTTATTCGACAATTCAATTGCTACAATAATTAATAGTTTTTAACTATAAATTGTAGTAAAATTTTCTACAAATTGTTAAGTATTTTTCTACAAGTCTACTACTACAACATTGTAGTAAAATTTTCTAGTCACATTTTTTCCGTGTACAGACGAATTGAGAACCTCCTCCTTTTTGAAGTTAAAAAGGATATAATAATCTATATTAATTGTATTAACTAAAAAACTACTATCTGGAGTTGTATACATTTTCTTAAATTAATCCTTTATGTAAAAATGTGGGTTCGGTTCCTAGAAGAGTACCTAGTTCACTGTGTAGCCAAATTTATAATACAGAATTTTTTAAATAAATATTGTTTTAGGTTTAATTAAACACCAAGTTTTATCAGGAATAACATTTTCTAAAAAAAGTAACATATAAAAAGCAGACTTTTGCGAGCCACTATATATATTTTAGAGGACAATCCATATTATTTTGGAAAAATAAATAAAATTTTTGAATAATCACATAAATGTAATTTATCTTTTAGAATATTGTATATATTTTTTCAAAGTTTACTATTTTTTTTAAAAAAAGAAAAAAATTTCTTACATTTTTTAACACTGTACAAAATACCTTAATTTGTTTATAGTTATCGATTTTAAACAAAACGGAGACCGGACATCGTCGAAGAGAAACAGGGAAATTAGTAAAGAATTTTAACTTGATTAAAGAGCGTTTTTTCTCTTTCCATTTCTTATAAAAACTAATAGACCTTTCTGAAATCTGTATTCGGTGACTTTTCTTCTGATATGATTTACATAAAAAACAAAAACTGACTTATTATTTTTGTGTAATAAAAATATGTTGGTATTTTTACAATTTTCGACTACTCTTTGTTTCCAAAAAAGAAATTTGGGAAATTTGGGAAACAGTATAGCATTGAAAATTATATACCTGAAAAATTGTGAGTACGCTTTTAATTAATTGTCTGTTTTTTTGTCTCACAATGTCTCGGGTAAACGAAGTTACAAAGAAAAAGTTAGTATTCAATATCATCCAGACAAAAAACAGAAACATGTTTAAATGAATATATTAAATAAATTATGAGTATTCTTAAACAGAGATATATTTATTTGTATTATGGAAATAATGTTTATATCAATAAACTTTTGTTCGATATTTCTATCAATTTGTAAAGATAACTCTTGTATATTCATGCAGATATCACAGTTCGAAATTCTTTTTATTGAACATAATACATTTTTTGGAATGAAAGCATTAGTTCCTGTTTTTCAGTTAAGCTCCATAAATCAATTTATATTTTAATCTGAACGCAACTTAAGCGCAGTAAAGTTGCAACAACTAAACAATATAGTGAACTTTTTGAAAATTTATATTTTAAATTAAATAAGTTAAATAACTAAAATTTTTGACCATTATAAAGTTAATAAAGTTATAAATAACGTCGTTACAAAGATTCATGTGTTATTTTTCAATTTCTATTGATGATAGTTACTCATCTACGTATTACAATATCAATACGTGACTTGGTTTTGACACAAAACTTCTAATCCGAATCAAAATCTTGAAACTATTATTTGGGGACGACTTAAAAGCGTGGTCCATTAGTTGGTGTAGCCTTTTAAAACATTTGGTATAATAATAATTATATATCAATTACCACTGCCACTGGTAAAATCCTAAATTTAAAATAGTTTACTGTAATAATAAGACATTAATTATATCTTAAATGGATCGCCTACTACCATGTTTTAGAAATAAATAAAATGTAATTCTTAAATTAATAAAAATATTCAAAATAATTTAAGATTCCTTGCGTTATGTTAATAAACATTAAACAAAATTTCTTACGAATTATTTAGTATTCTATCTCGTACTTCCATGTCTCTATTAGCTTCGCTGTCAACAAGTTCCGGCAAGGCAGATTGCATATAAACATTTTTAATTTTATTTTGTATCTTTTCTTCCCAAAAGCTGTCAATATGAGATATTTTCTCCACTTTTACTCCTCCAGAAGTCCAAAAGCACAAAATGCAAAAATCCATTTGTGTTATGTGCAGCTAGCCCTGAATTTGAAAATACCAATAGTGGTTCTCCTTAATGGTATTTTCCTTTTTACAAAAAGTTATTTCTCTACTGTATATTTCTTCTTCTACAGTTAGCACTTCAGCTCCATATGGACATTTTAACTCTATCATAGAGTTGTTTTTTTTTTTTTTAATTCCATCCAGACTGGCAGCAACATAATCAAATTCGAATTCAATAAAATGTCCACATTTAAAAACTTTTACTTGCAAATAATTTTCCATATCTTATTTTGCTCTGAATTTATGGTCCCTGCCATATCGGGTGGCTTTACAAATAAATAAAAGAGTTTAGGAAATTTTTTACAAATTTCTCAAAATTTTAAAGCAGTGACTTGTCTTTTATTGTGCCACAATGCACAATCAGCTTGTCAAAATCGTTTTTTCCTCATTTATAGAAATTGGCTAACTTTTTAGAAAATTTTCTCTTGCAACGCGCCTCAAAGGGTGCAACAGATCAAAGCCATGCGCGAAAGCAAGAAAAAATATTTACATTACTTTAACGGATTGAAGAGATATTAACATGCTGGAATTAATAATTATTGTTAACTCGAAGAGGCATTCATTAAACAAAAACATATTTATAATTCACATCTCATTGCATACCTTCCAATTTCGAGTATATATTTTTTTAATAAATAAATGATAAAATTACTGTATGTAAACAATAACAACATGAATTCAAATCACTTACGTACTGTTTATCACTAAATAGTAGAAAAATATATATATTTTGTTGGTGTCACCATCTAGACGAAAAAGCTTTTAACGTATTTCTATTTTTATTGTAATAAAAACAAATGCTCCTGTAGGCAAAAATTAAATATATTGTTCTCTTCTAGCATTTTTTAACATTTCTATTTCTTTTCGTTTCTTTTCTTTTCTTAGAGGTATGGGCTAAGCCTTTACCTGTACTTACATAAAATTTCTTTTAGTAAAATTAAAAAATAATCCGTAAAATTGGTGTACTATGAAACTCTTGCGTATAATATATATACCAATCTTAGTATTAAAGAAATAAATTACGTAAAAAATAAGGTGTACAAATACGTAAAATTTTTTCATCCCTCGTAATACATCAGTAAAATATATTATAAACTGTTTTCATTCACAAATATTAATTTCTTAAAAATCTAACAGAGGCGCCACTTTCCAGACGAAAAATCTTGCCATGTAAGGGTTTCGTAGTACCCCACTTTTAAAGTTTATTTTTGACTTATTCTGAAAGAAAAAAATATGCACATGTAGGTAAAGGTTAAATCTATGCTCCTCTGGAACCACTTTTTCAAAATTCAATTTAGTTTTTTCTAAAAAAAATTGAGAAAATGAGTAAAAAAAGTCAAGTTTTGTATTTTTTTTTAGAAAAAATAGTTTCAAATTTTAACAAAGTATCTCCAGAGGAGCATAGATTTATCCTTTACCTACACGTACATATTTTTTCTGTTAGAATAAGTCAAAAATAAACTTTAAAAGTGGGGTACTACGAAACCCTTGCATGCTCCGCTCTACAGCCAAGTAAATACTCCTCTTAAGGTTCAATCAACATAATTTCAGCCCAACAAAAAACTCCAAATTATTAGTTAACTTAAACACAAAAAATTTCAATTTATTAGATTTTCATGAAGATGTTGAAATTACTCTCGAAAGAGACAACAATATACTCTGTCTCAACACTCAAGTGAACCTTAACAGAAATTTCATACCACTCCATAGACAACTCAATTAACCCTCTATGATGATGTAGGTCCGAGTCACCCAATACAAGCCTTCGAGAGCCATCCCCTCCTAAACTCGATTTCACCCATCAGAGCCTACCTTTGGGACCATGGTACTCCTTTGTTTAAAACTTTTTTGTCTCTTTTAACCATGTGTACGCTTGTTGAGTGATTTAGTAATTTTTAGGACTAAACATCAGATTCACTTTTAGGGACCGCGGGTTCAGTTGTGCCATCTTGGGTTCTCTGAAAGAATGTTCTGCAGAGCCCGGGCTGGCACATCAGAATCACGCGAGTGACATTTTTGTTTTGTCTTGACATCAAAATAATAATATCATTTATATTAAACATTTATTTAAATTTAACTAACAATAAATTAAATCTTTAAATTCAATAACAAATTTTGATCTCCGTTAACCTCCAATCACTCGAATCACACTCGGAGAAACATGTTCCACACTGAGGTGAACGCACCTCCTTCTGTTGACATTTGACAAGTCAAAGTCTTCAAGTGTCGCTTGTCACCACTGTCATGTGGAAACGGTTAAACAACTTGAACCAAAATGAAGAGAGAAATTTAAATTTGAAAATATTAATATTAATAAAATTATGATTTAGCAAGTTGTAAATATCCCGAAATATATAATTTTGGGAGTGATGATGACCAGGAACTTGTTGGATACGTTGTGGACAGTAGGTAGACTTTTTCATAATTATAATGTATATAAAATATATAAAAAAACCTTCAGTTTTTTTACTTTGGCCTTCTGCGTTTTACTTTCTTCATATCAAATATTGTATTCTAGATTCAAATTTCAATATATCTTCCACAGTCACCCTCTAATTGTAAATTTCTTTAAATTTTAACTAATTTGTTAACCTTTTTTCAATTTTGTGAATAGTGAGGGTGGCATGATTCCTTAATTCCACACAAGCTAACTTGCTTCTGGAGATCAGATTTGATTTGTAAGGGCTTATCCCCCACTCACTATTCCCAATACCAGTTTTTTGTCACTTTGTTTGTTTCTTGTAATTTTTAATTTGTTCAAACAATTGTATATATACTATTTTAACTTTTGACTTAAAAGTCTAATTCAGATTTTATAGTATATTTTTTAAAATCTTGTTAAATTGTAAGTTTACATCCACAATTATTGTAGATGAGCACTGATGATGGCAAATAAGCCGAAAGCGCTTTGCATTGATTAATAAAAAAGTTTTGCACGAAATACAAGTTTTTCCTTTTGAATCTAAACTACGTGCACACAGCTGTCAACCTTTTTTGGTTATTTTAATTTTCTTATTTTGACCAATTTTTATTATTATGTAATAGCCGCAGAAAAAATATGTCATACAGTTTGATTTGAATTATTCGCCTGCACACATGCTGCTATTATATAGACATTAGTACCATTCCTTGCTTAATTGACAATATTTTATTTTATTATTTTATTGTAGTCCGTAGTAAATAATCACTAATGCAATATTCTATAAAAGAACTTTTGTCATCTCTTTACATAAAATGTCGTTGCGTCTCTTTGATATTAAAAAATCAAGGTAATTTTATTTTATAATACAACATTCCAATAACACGTTCTCTATCCTACGACCCATATATAGGTAGCAAATTCATTTATCTATAAGTCTTGCGAACCATATCTGGGTCGTAAATGTATGTTCTGTTATAGCTTAATATTAAGAAGGATGTGTCAGTAAATTATTGCTTTCTTTAAGAGGTTATTTTGATAAAAAAACAATTTATTCTATCAAAAAATAACCGAGATACGGCATATCAAAAATGGGGTTACAAAATAATGAAAACATTCTTTTTAAAAGTGTATACAAGGGAAACAGAGAGAATCAATGATTTTCTGCGTAGCAAGAAATACAGAATGCTTGGTTGCACAAACGGCAAAAACTTGAGACTTTTTTTACATGCTTCTTTTGATGTAAGACTATTTCTCAACTTAGTATAACACCCATGACAGCGTTTTCTTTATATTTTGTCATCGTTACCTCTAGGTAGCTCTTCTAGCTTATGGGCTCCCTCCCCTTGCTTTTTGCCTCATGTTTTTCTTGCCTTTTAATCTTTTCATAGACAAGTGTAATAACTAGATAATTTGTCAGAGATGTCTACCCCCTGCTTTTCCTTGTTATACTTTATTATAGCTAAGGCTTTGATTTTATCTTCTCCATTTCTGTTTTTCCCATAAACTTTTATTTAATGATCAGGGCATGTGGAAAGCACTTGGACATCACTTTGATCGTGCCACTTGAAAAATGTTATACAATTATTTTGTTTGGCAATTATCTGTCCTTTTTTAGTTTGCAATTGACTACATCTTTGGGCAGGCCTATTCTATTTTTTCTCAAGGTTCCTGACAGATTTTCTCGTAGAGCTATTTGGCAAGTTCAATGATTGTATAATAATTGTCAGCTGTAATCAGTCTTCCAGCATTGAACAAGGGATCAACTAGTTCAACAACTGTACTACCAGGAAGATATAGTCCTTGGCGTCTTTCATTTTGTCCACTGTAAATTTTTAGATCCCAAGTGTATCTAAGAAAGAGCACACTTTTAATAGTTTGATACCATATCTATGGGCTTTTGATGGAATATACTGACAAAATTTTAGACGACCTATGAAAGGAACCATGGTTTCGTCCACAATAACTATCACCAAGAGAATGCACATTTCTCAGGTTATTTTTAACAAGATTCAACAAGTGTGCAATTTTTAACAAGCGGCCTTATAAAGGTATTGTTTTGTCTTTAAAATGCCAATATTTCAGCAACAATGCAAAACGGTTATACTTTATAGAAAGCCGGTGGAAAAGTTCATGATAATACAATGTGTCGTTTTTCCAGTAACATTCCAGAGTAGGAAAGTCTATAAGTCTCATAAGCAGAAGCACACCTAAAACATAGTCAGACGTCACTATAAAAATCAAAGTTGTAATTACTTACCATTAAATGTTTTTATTTCTTCTTCGTCTGTATCTAGAAATTCTTGCTGAGCGTACTGAACGTTTTTTGCGTTAAAATTCTAAAGCATAATTATTTATTTATTCGACCATTAGCTCAATAATATGGTGAGTTATAAATAAACTAAAAATATCTTTAAGTTCCATATCTTGAGTAATTTAAATGTTTGTTCCACCTACTGAACTAAATGTAAATCTTGAAAATAAAAGTATGGTTGACGACTAAAAATGGGGATCACTCTCATTCATTTCATCTTCTGAAACTGCACTAGTTTTTTGTTTACTTTCATCTTGAATGTAACTATCATCCGTTTCTTCATTAGAACTTGAATCACCATCTTTATTTCCATAATGCAGGTCTGCCACGCTGTCGTCTGAATCAAAATTACTGGTAGAACTTATTTCGGATAGGTTTTTCGCGATATCTTCTAACTCTCTTTCGATTAGTTTACATTTTATTCCGGACATGGCCGTATTTTTAGGAGGAAACTCTTTTAACTGAGTAACACAACACGCCTATTCGCACGCTCGAGAAAGACTACCAAACAATATTGGCGGGCTGAAATACAGAACACATACTAATTGCGGAACGTTGCCAAATATTCAAAGTTTTATTTTACGACTCACATATAGGTCGTAGGACGTAGGTCGTACATCTACATGGGGCATACAAATTTAAGTGGGGTCATGTAACGGTTTGCGGAAAAATACCATTAGGACAGTAAACGTGTTAAACACCTTTTTAGTAAATCTAATAGTTTATTATGATGACAATAAACAAAGTACGTTCCTGTCACAGAGTTTGGGTCTCTTCCCGGTTTCTTCACTCCATTAACTTTTCTTTAGAAATTGGCAACATTCGCGCAGGTTAAAACACCGGTGTGCGTTACATTTCTGGTCTCCTTAATCTAAGTCCAGTCAATAGTAAAAAAGTGTTTGACGTCAAGTGGCTTCTCAAATTACATTTTGGATCCGATTGGCAACCGTCCTTAAAATTTTATGTAGACTTTTTCGCCTTTTGTGAAGGCCGTGGTATAGAGAATGCAGAGCTTTCAGTTTCAGAAAATTTAGAAGAAATATGTGATCCAACTTTACTATTTATTATTAATTTTAAGCATTGTAAAAAAAAGTTGTTTTGTGCTTAAACAGTTTGTAGCTTCAGACTTTTTAAATTCGTTTATACTGAACACGCTCATCGGAGTTAATCGATCTGACGTCAAATTCGGCTATAATTTAATTAATATAAATAGATTGCTTCACCACTAATCAAAACAATGCTTTTCTATATGCTCCCTCTAGTATATGCATAAATGTATAATTTAAAGGACAGCTAGAGCCTACTAATAAATTGGGTAGACGTACAATCATATCAATGGCTAACATATTTAAAGAGTTAGTCCATACAGTGCATAATATATATTTTAACTTAAAAACTATTTACAAATGAATGCTTCATAATACACGGACAAATTTAGTTTAATATGCTTATAATATAATACAAGTAAACTTTGCCAAGCAAAACGTGTGTACTGCGAATTGTATAGGACAACCCGAGCGAGAAATGAGCCCTCTTTGGCATACTCTCCGTATTGTTTAAGACGAAGTCGTCCTTTTGTCCGTTCGACAAGATTGTTCTCTGTGAATAATGCTCTCAGTGTAGGTATACGTTGTTCCCGTTAACAGAGATTAGCCAAAAAGCGGCTGAATTGCAAGAAACTGTCTCACACGTTTGGCAATTGAAAATTAATTTAAACAAAAAACAAATAAGAAAAATATATTCCAAACGCAAATGTGGCCAAGAAGTAATGAAGGAAGAATAAAAGAAAACACCTACTACTTTAAGTAATACTTCTTTTTTACTATTTTAAACTCTTTAGGACAACATGTTAATATTTTCTCTATATTAATTACTAGCTTGCTCTTTGTTAACAATTTATGTATTTTAACCTTCTCCTGGGTTCGGGTGAAAGATAGGAAAGCATTCTAAATAGCTGAGGATCACATTAACTTTTTGTTCGCACCTTTTTTCCACTTGTCCAATTTTCTATTCGTATTGAGAAAATGTGTTGAATTGGTTTATTTTTTTTGACAGCATTTCATATTAAGTGGTTGACAAAGCATTAAATAATCTGGATAAGTGAATATAACTTCTCTGCCTAACTGTCTTTTTTGAAAATTCAGTTTTTAGGTTTAAGTTATTTTTATATCTAGTAGGATAATTATGTTCAACATAATAATAGTTATTTATATTTATAAATCATTACTTTTAGAAAATACATTTGCCTAATATCTAAGACTCCACTATCTTTATAAAGCGCAGAAGACAGGTAAGTAGGTTCCTTTTGAAATATTATTTTTAAAAAGCGCTTGTGGATAACTTCTAGTATTTTCAAATAACATTGAGCCACTCCTCTCCATTCTAAAATACCATAAAAGAGTCGAATTCCTACAAATGCATAACCATTTTTAACGGACTTCAAAAAAGGAGAAGATTCTCTATTCGTCGGAATATTTTTTTGTATGTATGTTTAGCAAAAATTTTAGTTTGATTTCTATGATATTAGTAAGAAAGAGGAGATCTTAGGGATGGTCACATATAAATTTGGTCAAGATCTAATAATTGGATCCATAAGAGCAAGATCATGTCAAGTGGACCCCCTATTTCCACTGAGAATAAAAATTAAGTCCATTTATTGTTTTTATAAGTAGTTGCCATGAAAAATTAATCCCCCAAATAATTTTTCAAAATTTTCATTTTAAAAATTAGATTTTAAATGAACCGTTAAAGATAAATTAATGAACTTTTCAGGATTTATTATAAAAAATATATATTTTGATAAAATATTAATAACTTAAAATTATTTGTTTATTATCATATTGTTAATTAATTTTTAAATAAACAAATGAAAATTTCATTGATATCTCGGTAAAAAAATAAAGTTTTTTTTTATCGGTTACATGCTTTATTTATTAAAGTTTAATATTCCAAAAGAAAATCTCACTGCTCGCTATTAGTTTAAACAATGTGAATTTATTTATCATAGCGCGCCGGGCGCCAGGCGCTGTCAGAACACCGCGCGGCCGAGCGTCTCAGGCTACACTGCAGCTTTGGTCATTTATAATTCAAAATATTAATAATAATAAGTTTTATTCTTTCAATGTTATGAACAATTCAATATTATAATTTTATTATTTTAAACAATATGACTAATACAATAAAATAATTTTCTATTATTACCCAAAAACAAGGAAAACGAACACATAATTAAATATTAAATTTTGTTGACACTCGCTATTTTTTTTTAAAAACTTTGTTAATGAAAACTTTCTCATCTTCCGAAATGCACTTACATTGCAATGATACATCATTCAATGGTTTGTAATAGTGAAATTGGCGAGTATTTTTTATCGTAACTGTTCGTTCGAATCGTTGTTGGTACTTTTGTTCATGTACGTCATGATCCTTTTGATAACAAAAAGCAAAATTAATTTTTTTAAAATAACTTTCAGCCCACTGGAATAAAGAGAGTGGTGTCGTTATATGTTTATTATTGTCACGTTGAAGGCTAGCACGATAAGCCTGTCTTTTTACACTTACTGCTAAGCCATCACATGCTCCTTTGCCATGGGATGTGGCGAAAAAATTCCACTCCGCTTCAACAGCAAAATAATTCTTGTGATTGATTAAGTTGGCAAAGTTATATTTATTCTTATATTGCGAAGCTGCCCCATCGGAAAAGTACTTAATTTTTTTAACGTTATCGGCACCAAATTTATTTTTTAAAAATTCAATCAATTTTGTATTGAAGAGATGTACCGAACTTGCATCGTGACTAAGTTTCTCTGAAATCATCACAAAATTTCCATGCTTCATTTCTCCATTTTCTTTATAATATGCAACGTACGGATGAAGCGTAGCCTGATCATTGGACCAATGATGCGATTGGATAGCGTCTTGCACAAAGAAAGAATAGTTTTCTGAAAAATCGAGACATACTATAAACTCTCCAACTTCAACAGATTCTTTTTGTTTGGAAAAATAAGACGCTTGAGACTTTGCCACAAAATCGTGCTTTAATAGCTCTGACCACTTATTTTTTAACTCATTAAAAAATTCTTCTTTTGTATACTTTGCTTCAACGATTTCAGTCCTGAAACATTTCAAACGAATGTATTAGATTATAAACGGCGTAAAAAAATTTAAAAAAATAATTAGTTAAATTGATAAAATGAAATTCAATAACTTTGTATCAATTATGTTAGTGTGATAAATTTTTACTTTTATTATTTGAGAAACAAATAGAAGTTTTTTAATTATCTACTGAACAAAATATTCTTTTTAAGTGTGTACTGACCTCAATAATTATATGAGTAATTTTTTTATATCCAGTCTTTTTTCTTACCTATCGGTACTTTTCCATTGGCTAAAAGATATTTCCTTTATCTCATGACTATCAATAAATAATTTTAACTTTTCACTTTTTGCACGTAGAGAAAAAACACGATGATGTTGGTTGCACGCAAACAGTGCTTTGAATCAAGTCATTTGAACTTTCAGAGAAATCAATTCTTTTCTTTTTGAGTTCATTTTTCAATCCATGTAATTGTAATTTTACATTTTGATGAATTTTGCATACACACACATTATGTGTTCCGCCTTTTCCAGCAGAAATACATTCCCGAGGTCTTAAAGTTTGAAATTTGGTCTGCCCAATTTTTTCACCAGGAAAACCTTTTTTAAATTTTTTATAAAAATAATTTATGTTAAATAATAAGAGTCTTTTTCTTTAATTCTAGGCATCACACGGCTAATATCATCTGATAAATAAAAAAATTTAACGCGATCGAGTGTTGAATCGTCTAGGCTTTTACCTTTTTTAGTATCATGCTCTGACGCAAATCCTGATTTTTTTCTAATATTTTTCGCAGCTTGTACCATTCTCTTCGAAATGTTAAATTCGCGTCGTATCAGTTTTATTGGCCAATCCAAAGGAAGAGTAGACAACACTTGGATTCTTTCGGATCTACTAGTTGTTTGGTTAAAAGCAGACTTAAAATTATTCATAAGAACTTCATTTGGATTGTTATTATTATTTTCACTACCACTCAATTTCTTCACGGAAGTTGAAATAGCTTTTTTGCACTCGGAGACACTTGACACTCGTCTCAATTTTATTGGTGGTTCACCGAACTCCGATAGCAATTTATTAACGTTATCAATTTTTAGTCGATTATCCACAGCATTGCATTTGAATGTCGGATCTTTCTTGTTATCATCTTTGATCTCATCAACTTCTGGATCAGTAGCATCAACACTTGAATTGTTATTTACAGGTTTTTCACAAGGATTTTCCGGTATCCCAGGTTTACGGCCCAGATAAATTGCCCTCTCACAAGAATTACACATGTAATATCCAATAAAATCCTTAAAATCGCGAGCTCGATTAGCTGTAATTAAAACTAAGTTTTTAATGACGTATGTATGATTTTTTTTATGTAATGGATTGCAATATTTATTCACTCGGCCCATTTTAAATCACAAGAAATATTAAAATAAGTTTAAATTATAATATTAATGAATTGATAAACAAAACACAAATTCACAAAACCTCAGCTCTTGTTTTTAATAATTATTTAACTCATATGCGTATGAACTTATAAAGAATAAACTGGAATGCCTACTAAAATTATTTTGTTATTTACGTGGATACGTCAGTAACAAATGAAAATCGTAACCAAGTCAAAATGGAGTACTTACTAGTAAATTTGGAAATCATAGCTTACTGATTTACCAAGTAAAAATAAATATAGAATAACATGGTTTTGTAAAATTTATAATTAAGTATTTCTTAATTTTCTTTGTTTAGTGTAATAATAAAAAATATTTTATTGCATTGTTCATAACATTGAAAGAATAAAATTTGTTATTAATAATAATATTTTGAATTGTTATTTTTAATTATAAATGACCAAAGCTGCAGTGTAGCCTGAGACGCTCGGCCGCGCAGTGTTCTGACAGCGCCCGACGCCCGGCGCGCTATGATAAATAAATTTACATTGTTTAAACTAATAGCGAGAAGTGAGATTTTCTTCCGGAATATTAAATATAAATAAATAATGCATGTAACCGATAAAAAAAACATCATTTTTTTTACCGAGATATCAATGAAATTTTAATTTGTTTATTTAAAAGTTAATTGACAATATGATAATAAACAAATAATTTTAAGTTATTAATACATTATTAAAATATAGATATTTGACAATAAATCCTAAAAATATTATTAATTTATCTTTAACGGTTGATTTAAAATCCATTTTTTAATTAAAAGTACTCAAAATTTTTATTCTTAAAAAAATTACTGTTAAAATCAAAATTTTGAAAAATTATTTGGGGGATTAATTTTTCATGGCAACTACTTTTAAAAGCAATAAACGCACTTGATTTTTATGATTAAGTGGAAAATAGGGGGTCCACTTGACGTGATCTTGCTCATAAGAAACTCATCAAACTCTTCATTTTTTAAGTATATTTAGAGTTAATTCTTTACCACGTTGTCCAAATTCTAGGATTCTTTTTTGTTGGAAAGAGGATACATCCATATACAATTGGTCAGGATCTGATGATCTTTGAGAAAATAAAAAAATCACAATTTTTAAGGGCACCTGCATGATTTTGAATTTGGTTTTTTAAAATTACTTTTATAACTTGTTAATTGTTGTATATAAAGTATTTGGGATAGATCTTTTATTTTAACTAATAAAGGTCTTAAGAAACTAGCAATATTGCTGATAAATTTACCCCACCAAAGATGCTAATCAATAAGTACGCCTAAGTACCTATTTAATTTTTTGCTCTATGTATTACACAATTTGTGGTATTGATGTTTAATGTGTTAAAATCAGGTAAGATTGTTTTTTTACAGATAAAAGAAATAAATACAGTTTTTTACAGTTTACTGTTAGTGTGTTATAAGCAAACCAATTAACAATTTGCAATTTCTTTAATTTTCTTCTGCATTTGTGCATTGTATAAGATTGCAGTGTCATCTGCAAAAGGTATAATTTTTCTCATCGAGTTTATCAAAAAGAGATTATTCAAGTATATAGAAAATAACACTGGTTCTAATACCGTACCTTGAAGGACACCGTATATCACCAAATCTGATTCACTATTCTTTAAACCTATGTTGATAAATTGTTTTCGGTTTGTGAGATAGTTTTTAAAGAGTTTCAAGAGTGTTCCTCGTATTCCAAGATCTTGAAGAGTGTCCAACAACTGAGCTTGACTCACAGTGTCAAACGCCTTTGCAATATCGAGAAATACATATAGCGATGCATTACTATTATATAAATTTTTATATAATTCCCCAGAAAATAAAGCAATTGCGCCTCTTCTCTCTCTCCCTAAATCCAAATTGCTGGTCACTTACAGCCGTATGCATAGTCGATCGCCAGCGACTCGCCAGAGATTCATTTCGGCGTATCCCAGCGATTCGCTGGCGATCCGCCGGTGAAAGCACAAAAAACTGGCGACTTGCCGGAGATTGTCACCGGAATGTCATTTCACGCAAGTTTTCATTTGATATTCGTTCATTATTTTTTGAGATTTAAGAAATGATTCATGAATAAAATGCGAGAGATACCGGTGATAATTCCTATAAAAGAAAATAAAAACTTGAGTGAAATGACATTCCGGTGACAATCTCCGGCGAGTCGCCAGCTTTTTGGGCTTTCGCCGGCGGATCGCCAGCGAATCGCTGGCGATACGCCGAAATGAATCTCTGGCGAGTCGCTGGCGATCGACTATGCATACGGCTGTTAGTATATTAGACTTATTTAAAAATGTTGTTACACTTTCTTTTAATGCCCTTTTAAAAATTTTTGCAACATAAGAAATTCCTGTTATTGGCCGATAATTTGCTACATCCATTTTTAAATATTTCATCAGAATTTCCGTTATATCATCTACACCAGAAGTTTAATTATTTCTTAGCGAGTTGATGATTCTTATAATTTAATTTTTGTCAGTTGGAGTTAGGAAAATGCTATCTCCTACGTATTTTCTAGGAGGAGAAGCAGTTGAAGGTTGAGTTATGTTTTCCCTACAATTAAATAATTATTAGTAAATGTATTATTTCTAACTCATCAGTTATAATGTTGTTTTTGTAATTAATATTTTCAACACTTTTGATTTTGTTTTTAATGTTTTTCACATGTTATGCGGAATTAGTATTTTTTCTATTTCATCTTTGCCGTAATTGATTTATGTATTTTTTATTAAATATTAAATAATATAAATTAAAAATTCTTGTTTAATTTATTGATCGTTCAAATTTTCTTTTTATAATTTTCGTATATGATGTCCCTTTCATTAATTAATTTCATTAAACCTTCTCTTATTTACTTATTGCTTTTTTGTTTTATTTATTTTTCGTTTTAAAATACTAATATTTTTACTTATACAAGTTTAAAATACATGCCATCGCCTGTTCGACATCGGTAATGCTATAAAGCTAATTCAATTATAATTTAATAAAATCAAATTTTACTTTTTTCATATCAGTGTGATGTTTGTTTATTTTAAACAACAGTTTATTTATTAATAATTTATTTTATAACACTACTATTCTAATTTATATATATATATATATATATATATATTTCGAATGTCTTTAAACTGTTCACTATTTATCTTTACTGTCCAGTGTCCATATATCTAATTGATTGATTGCACTATGTTCTTCCACCAATATTTATATACCAATTTCTAATTTTTGGTGGGTTCCACAACGCTGCTCCACCAAACTAGAAATATTTGGAATATACTAGAAACATTATCCCGTTCTTTCTCGAATAGTAATCGAAAGCACCTCCGCCATAGTCGTCACATATGTTTGGTCTTAAGGGGTTTAATTATGTATGATAATCGGACAAGTTGAGCCTAAAAGGCCAAATAAGACAGAGAGGGACTTGGAGGATTAGAGCATGACTGAATAATGAAATGGCTCACATTACATTGCCCCCTCCTTAAGAGATAGTTCCTCCTGGAACTATTACGAAACTAAAATGGAATGGTTGTATCTGCAACTGAACCCTCTTTTACAATTTCCAGTTACATGGAAGTAACAAGGTACTGTCTTCGCTATAACCTGGGTACAGGGCGAATGGCTGCAGACCAGTATTTGGACTCCGGTATCTTAAAAGATTACTTCCACCATGTTCCCAATGATCCTCCAATCCAGCTGGTTAATGTTCCATTTTGTTCTTATATTTTGGAGGACAGTGTACTTCAGACATATTTATAGGGCCTACTTCTGTACTCAGTGTTACTGTTGTTGCTTGTAGGTGGCTTTCAATGTAACTTTTAAGTTCGTGGTGTTTAATTTGCCTACGTATGATAATAGCCGTTCCCCATGTGCTGTTCCAACAGGGCGATTTGTATTGTAAATTGTGTAATTTGGTATTTTTAGATATAATTTGTTTGGTGGAGTGTGTTTCTATAATTAACATATCTTGTTTTTATTTATGAATGTATTTACCTTTTATATATGTTGGCTTAATCCGTTGCCATTCCATTCCACTACTTTTAATATATGTGCTTTTATTTTATTTTGTTGATGATGAGATTTATCATTGTAGTCATTTATGTTCTTGGATCCTTCATCATTAGTTTTAACTCTGTTAAGTCATTTGACTGCTATGGAATTTGGTTAATAATGGCGTTATGTGTGTGCTGTACCTGCTGTTGGTCCCAATTACTTGCGCATATGATGTCTGTTACATTTCGTTGTTTTTTGCTATCTGCGGGATTTTACTGATTTGATTTTTCTCTTAATGTATGGTAAATTTTCTGTTGTAACTGTTTGTGTACTATACAATTCAGATAGTTTACAGGTTGGTTTTCTTGGCAGTTTACGCATTGTACTGCAATATCCTTGATATTCCTGGGGCATTCAGTAGTATAATGAAATCCCGTGCATTTTACATACATGAAACTTTTTAATTTAAACATTTAAATACATTTTTAAATAAGTTCAGGTTGAAACCTTTCCCAGTATGTATGTTTTTTCATTAGTGTTAAGTTAAGAATATAGGAAAGTGATTAGAAATTAAAACAAAATTATGTGAAAATTATTGATATTAGTTTGATCATGCCTTCTTTACAAGGAGAAAGACTTTATAAGGATTACGTCAATTAACTTTTCTTATAATATGAGAAACGTTAGCTAAAAATCGCACTGTTCAAAATTATATAATCTGTTCTCATTAAAAATAAATTTGTTTCGATCAATTACCAATTTATTGTTCGGACTCGCCTTATATATAAGGACCAAAACTCCAAGTCGGTGGATTTTTTATAGCCTTTTAACTAGAACAATTCCCTTGATTGGGAAAAAGCCAAACTCAGCCGTTTCTCGCAAGAATTTCGTGCGGTCGCGATTAAGCTCCATTTTACGGCTCAATTATTGCTCGAACTGAATTCCTGAAAGTTAATAAACTTTTACAACTTTCCTACGGGTAATACATGGAAGGTATTTTAATTGAATATATCTTCCGTGGTATTAAACGGAGAGGCGGGAGAGGTTGGAGGTGGAGCACAGACCAGTCAGCTCCGGGAACATTGACTTGAAAAAAAGTTGGGAGAATTGGCCGAATTTTTTGTAACAAAGGTCTATTTCTAATAAAAAGCAGAATGTCACAAAGTTAGTTAATTGGAAAAAAAATGTTTATACTGAGGGCATTTTAAAATTAAAACTGTCAGGACCGGTTTCTGAGATATTTTCAACAAAATGCATTTATTTTTTAATAGTCATCTTCGAAGAAGTACGAACCGATATTGTTCTTTGAAGTTACCATGTATCAACACCGTACATTTATGTGGGTGCAATTCATATTGGAGTATAACTCTTGTATTGTTGGTACTCCATATCTTGTAATTCTGCATGACGAATCCATTGAGACAATGTTAAAATATTTACGATATAATCGTTACGTTCTAATAATTGAATTATGGTTTTCCAAGTACAGCTCTATGATTTTGCTGCGCTGTAATAAGTTTTCTGACTACTTACTATAATTTTAATAATAAAGAAATAACAAATATAAATGGGCAAAATTATTAATAAACTTTAAATATTCCGTTTTGACTTATGAGCCAAGTAATGGTAGAGAATATGCTCAATGATCTCATCTTCTTGATCACACCCCCTGCAGTGTGGGGATTTTGATAGCACCATGATATGCAGATGCTTCCGTACCTGGTAATGACCAGTCTGTGACTAGGCGGAGATTCTGTCTAGTCATAGTTAACTATTTATTTGCTGCAGTGTTGTCAGGATAACGTAAGGGTTCCTTGGCAACTCTGCAGTTTCTTGTTTTATACCATCTTTCCTTGAATTTCACGAGGCAATATTTCTTTAATTAGGTTTGTCACTACCGATTTTGTCAGGCCAATAGAAGGGCCAGGTTCAAAAAGTATTTGGTTGGCTGCTTTCTTGGCCAGTGAATCAGCAAGACGGGTACCTTTCGATGGAGCGTGACCTTTGATCTATCTTAAGGTGGCCACGTTGTTGATGGATACTTTGACCAAAGCTTCGTGATATTCTAGTACTAACCCTGAGTATTTAGGGTGAGTAGTGTTTGTCTGCTATCTGTTTAGACGAACATGTTCCTTCCGGTGATATTGTTTCTGGTGATTTCTTTTGCTGCTATGAGAATCTCTGGGAGCTCTGTTTGAACTAAACTGACACTATTGCTTACAACATATTTTATGTTTAGATTTAAGGATCTGAAGTATATTTCACATCCTGAGCATTGTTTTGTAAGTGTAGATATGAAAAATACCTGCCGATTTTTCTATTTGTTCTGTTATAACTTTATATGGTTTATTGAAGATATATCTGGGTGGGATGAAGTCCATCAAGCGCCTCCTGCCAAAACTGACTTTTCGCATGACCAGGTCCTACATTAGGTTCTATTCCAACCGTGCGCATGCGTGTCATTGTCATCAGAGCAACTTCCTTGTTGTAAATATTAAGGGGAGTGAGACTAAGAATGACTTCCATCGCTCTGGTCGGTGTTGTTTTCATGACTCCTGTTATGTTGAGACATGTTGTTTTTTTAGTTTACGGATAGATGTCAATTTTTTTATCCAGGATAGAGTCTTACCGAGCCCAATATGATTTACCTACCGGAGAGAGTTTCTATAATTTTTGCCAAGTAGGTCGACGATTTTTCTCTTTCCATTGTCGCATCTTGTTTAAAACGGTATCGTTCTCTTGTTCTTCCCTAAGTTTGGCAGGGGCCCACTCATCGCTGATAACTGACGGTCTTGGTACAGTAACTTCTTTAACAGATGTGGCCAACCTCTTTCCATTCAGAGTTCGTTGACCAACACCTTCATTACACTTCGGAAGTTCCGCCATGACAGGCGTTGCTTTCTCTACAGTTCCTTGCAACCACCTTACTCTTATGGTTTTACTTCTTTCAGGCAATACTGTTCCTTCTTGTACTGCCACCGGCATGATTTTTTGATTCGTAGTGTTCTTTGGGCGTTTGCGCGAATTGCTTACATTTCCCATTTCACCGCAATTCCAGCACCTAATAGTCTTCGGTTGCGTATCAATAAGAGTTTTAATCATGTGAAACAATTGGTCCAGTTTAATTCCCTGTTCTTCTTCACTTACAGTCTTTACTTCACTGTATCCACCAGAAGCCAGCGTAGCCGCTTCATATTCAAGAGCAGCGGACAAGACATCGACCAATATTTTGTGACGGGCTAAACGAAGTGTTCTTTGCATTTTATGGTCACGAAGTCCATCTACAAATGCTTGAACAGCCAAACATTAAATCATATATTCCGGAGCTGATATGTAGGCAAATCTAATTAGAATTCTTGAAGGCTCTCGTCATGTTTCTGTTTATGATTCTTCAACTGTAATCAGTACACCTGCTCCAAGTATTCGTGGCCATATCGCATGTTCAATCTCTTTTTGATGACAAAATAAAACAAACACACAAGAGCACTTAGCTGAAAGTTTTAACATAAATAATTACTGTTAAAATAATTTAGCTTCTTAAAGGCAGTTTATATCATGACGTAATAAATTAATTTAAAACCTGCCTTCCTACTTGTTATATCACAAAAATTAATAGAATTCGCAGTTCTTGTATGATACTGATGTATGTAAGAAATAGAAGTTGACAATTCAATACATTATTTACTATTTTAAAAATAAAGGTAATTGCCTGCTTATAGAAACTGTCCCACATTCAATCAGTTCAACATAAGCTGAATGCTATATCTGCTACATCCTAAAACAGCTCTCGTTGCCTTATTCTGAGAAAGCTGTAACCTCTTAAATGTAGAGTTTGAACATCCTGTGTATATTATATATTTGGCATTACTTGTATCCTAAAGATATCACTTGAGCATAGTTTAAACCATAGTGAATTGTAGATATTCAACCAGAAGTTCTTGGGTTAGTTTATAAAAACTACCGTGTTTTAATTTTTTTACATTCGATTTCCTTTCCTGAATTTTCACCATTTCTTTGCTTGAACTTTTAGAGGGTATAAACAAAAGTGTCGTTCTTTTTATATTTTAAATTGTTGCAGCTTGCCTGCAAGAGTATATTCCTCTGGTAATATATTTTAGAGCTTTTTTAATCTCACATTTCTTTGTTTTTATTTTGTAGTTTTGTGCCATATTTATAACTAAAACAATGCAAAATATAATATTAGATTGTTTAGCCTCAAATATTTTTATAAAATTACGAAAATAAAATAAATATTTGTTCATGGAACTGGCGAAAAATATCATAATATTAAGGTAAAATCATATAGGTACACAGCTTTAAAAATAATTTAAAATCACTTAGCTCTATTTCAAGATCCACTCGTAAATATAAGTTTACTTCAAAGAAGTTTCTTGTATATTATTTAAAATAAATAAATGTTTCTTCTACATTTGTTGCCTTCATTTAAAATTTTAAAATATCAAGATGTAGGCTACCAGTTTAACATTTTGGAAAAATATGTGTTGCCTAACCTAGTAGTAAGTGCATCAAAATGGCCGCGCCCTATGTTGGGCATGTCGGACGTCTCTCTTGCACCGCATAGTAATCAAAGTATGTGAGCTAACCTAATTTAGTGCCAACTGATTTATAAAGTTAGGTTGTATTACCTGTGATCAATGATTTTTTGTTTTAAGAAGCATTCGACTATTGTGCTCTTGTTCAAACATCGTAAGTTTCGATTCAGTTATTTTCCCTTGTTTTGCATTAGCTCAAAATAGCTAGATGTACTTACAAGTGCCGTTAATTTAACTTGAATTATAATTTTTGTAAATACTTCCATCGTATATTAGTAAATACATTTAGTCAAATAATATAAACCGTTCACCAGCCTATTTAATTGCAAATTTTATTTAGGTGTTTCATATTAGTTTGATGGCTAAAAAAAAGATAAAACGTAATCGGCGATATTGAAATCACCAAAGGTTACCAAATAGGGTATTAACAGGAAATTACACAAACAATTTTGGATGTGTCAGATTTATAGAGAAATAGAATATATATTTGATAAGCCTAAAATAAAAAATATTTCTTTTTAATCCTATTATAAATTTATCAGCTCGATTGTATTTCATCAAAATGAGAGTTCCAAGAAATTTTAAAAGTAATTAGATCAATACTCATGTAAGTACTTATTTCCTCTTTCTGATAAAAAATATATTGATTTTCTAATAGATTAGATACAAAAATAGTATATAAACAACCAGATGTACATTTGTTTCTAAAAGTATTATTAATAAAATATTTTAAAAACACAAAAATCATGAAAATAATTCTGTTAATTTCGATTATACTGTTTTATTCAGTTAATGAAGCAGTATTTCAAAAACTAGAAAGTGTTGCTGATGATGTAAGTATAATAAAGTATATTTGCTTTTAATTTATTTGTACAAATTCAAGAAATTGTATTGGTTAGATTTATAAGCTATTTAGATGATGCCATTTTGTTCAAATATTGAAGAAGTTCATTAAAATCCAAATTTTTAATTTTTAATTTTAACAAAATTTATTGTACCAAAAAGACCATGCACTTTTTTACTTTCCTATCTGTATACAGATATAAGGAAAGTATTATAGGAATCATGATTTTTTTCGACCTCGAGTTTTCGACGGATTTTTACGTTTTAAGGTCCCCTGAATTCGTTTTGACTATTTTCGCGATGATGTCTGTCAGTGTGTGTGTGTGTGTTTTAAACTTAGGCTTTATTTAATCCTCCAATGAACTGACTAGTTTTTGGGCAGAGTCGGAACATCTGGGGGGATACCTTATGGGTGGTCATTTTTATATTTTATGGAATATATCTGTTATTTACGTTTGGAGAAGAAAATTCTTTAAATAAAAGTTACTTATAATATTATTATCTATAATTTTTGTTTTATACAAAATTTTCCTAAAATGGTCTGTATTCCAGAAATTTGACAAAATGAAAAAAAAAATATTTTTTTATAAAAATTGTTCAAATAAAAGTTGTTTATAATATAATTCTCTATAATTTTTATTTTTTAAATAATTTCTCCTCTAAAATGGACCGTATTCGAGATATTTGAGAAAATGTGTAAATTTCGAATTTTGAAGAAAACTCAAAAACGGATAAAGAAAAAAACATTAAATTTTAAACTTAAGTTTTATTTCGGCCTGACGTGAAATGATTAAATTTTGGACAAAGTCGGAACATCTGGGGGGGTACTTTATGAAAGGCCGTTTTTATATTTTATGAAATATGTTTCTTATTTATGTTTGGAGAAGAAAATTGTTCAAATAAAAGTTACTTCTAATATTATTATCTATAATTTTTGATTCACGTCTAAATTTCCTAAAATGGTCCGTATTCGAAAAATTTGACAAAATGTGCAAAATTCTGATTTTTATGAAAATTGTTGAACTAAAAGTTGTTTACGATATCGATCTATAATTTTTGTTCATATATAATTTTTCTAAAATGGACCGTAATGAAAAAATTGGAAAAAGAGTGCTAATTTTAAAATTTTCAGAATTTTCGTTTTCAATGAATATCTATAGAAAAATGTTTCGAGGTAGATGTATGGGAAAATGTATATATTTAGTTTATCCTCTAAATATTTATAAAGGTGCTGCAATAGGTTGTACAAAATAACCGGCAAAAGCCTATAATAAGTAGATAGGAAAGTCATATGTTGGACACATCAAATTTTTATGCAAACGGGAGTACCGTCAAAATGTCTGATTTTTTGATGTTTTAAATTTCTTGATGTCCCCATCAAAAGTGTCCGTGTGTTCAATCGTATCTTATGATTAGATTTTGAGATACAGGATGTTGAAGATAGAAATCCCTAATTCTTTCAAACGGACACCCTTAAATATTTTTGAAGGTATTTGCTTATTCTGTATAGTCGAAATACACACTTAACTACTATAATTAAAATATTGTCACTAACAGGGTGAATAATAATTTCGCAGATTCTTTTTAGTCAAAGTAGGTGTTTCCACCAAATGAAAATAGCTGAAATACCGAGAAAAAAAATCACCGTCAAAATCTCTTAATCTTTTATATTGTTTAGTTCTGGTGTATTTGTTAAAAATTCTTATTGGTAAAATTAGATCCTATGAGTAGTTTTCCAAATATAATTTAATATGTACCAAATATATGAATTCTAAACAATAAATCTACGGACAGTTTAGATATGTTTCATAGAAATACTGTATATTAAATATTTTGACACACTGTGTTTAATTAGAAACATACATCTTGTACTATTTAAGGGGAAGCCAAAAATATTTCGTACTTACAGGGTAATTGCCTTTGAATATGTAAAGTGAAAAAATCAACAAAATATTGAAATTGTTGGCCAAAAATAGAAAATAATTGCCTTTTAACTTGCAAGTTGTTTATCAAAAAAATCTTATTAGATCACATACAGGGTCATACATTATTTCATTACAAAAAAAGTTCATTATACGGTAGGTTTAAGTAGGATTTAGGGAAATAAATTATGATCAGATTACATATTTATTTTGACTGGAGCATTGCCTCTTTATATTGCCTCTTTACATTGTATATTTATATCAGATTAAAATCTCCTTTCCGCGTCACCAATGAAAAATTAAAAATATTTAGAGTAAATACAAAGAGTAGTGATGCCGCGAGACGAGAGATTCGCGTCTCTTGTCTCGTGTTGTCTCGTCTCAAATGAGACGAGAGAGATATTTTCTCTCGAAAACAGATTCGAGACGAGAGAGTGTCATCTCTCAAAGAGAATTTCTCGTTTCTCTCGGGTTCTCTCGAACAATTTTTTCTTTGCTTATTTGAAATTTTCAATTGCTTATCGTAACTTAAAATTTTAACATATTAGATTTAGAGATAGTCAAAAAGTTAACTATAACACACCTATTCTATATATATTAAATGGTAACAAATGATACATGTGTTATTAGAATTTTATAAATAGTGATTTTTAAGAAAAAATATTTCTCATTTCATTTATTTAAAATTTATACAATCATTTCTTATATTTAATCCACTCTGCTTTTCTGAGATTACTTTTGAAGATAAGTTGAAAATTTTTAAGCCTGTCAAGAAAAGGTTATACAAACGAATGTATTATATACAGTGAGGACGAAAATTGTACCCTCTATTTTAATTTTAATTTCTAAATGAAAAAGATAATGACAAAATAAAAACGAGGTAAAACTCAAGAGATATTATATTTTTGTTATAACGAGATGCACTTTACTTGAGACACGTAAGATAGGAGGAGTTACTGGCTTTAAATTTTCTAATGGAAAGTAGGGTCATGTGATACTTCATTTGAAATAGATTTTCTATATTTTTACATTCATGTAAACAGATTTAGGTTTTTACAGAAATTACATTAAATAAATTCATAAAGTAGGTTAAATTCTTTTTATTTACCGCTTCAACCTCAAAGGATCAGTACCGGAGGTATAATACCTTATAAATGCTATTTTTTACAATAGTATAATTAACATTTTGGCTAGTACAGAGTAAATGTCAGAATCTTTTATAAATTTAAGTTGGTTTTTACTGTTAGAGGGATTTAACACTGCACAAATGGCAATTTTTTGTAGCTGGTAATTTGTTCTTATACAGACATGTTCTGGGTTTTTACGCATAGGTTGCATTGTTAATAACTCTCGTATTAACAATTATTGTTTATTACTAAGGAAGCGATTCTTGTATTTACTAAAATAAATAAATTAAGAACATCAAAGATGATTTAAAAACCGCTTGACGTATTAAATTTTTCATAACTTCTTAGCAAAAAACAGCTTATTAAAAAATTCTTTGCTAATATTATCTAACATTTTTAGGATTATTTGCGACACACGAGAATTATCAAGAATGTAATTTTTATATAAACAAAAGAAATTAAAATTGTTTGCTTGAACGTAAATATAATCAAAATATCTTTCAAATGAGGTAATACATGACTTTACTTTCCATTACAAAATTTAAAGATAGTAACGCTCTCTATTTTACGTCTCAAGTAAAGTGCATCTCATTATAACAAAAATATCATAATGTTTCTCTAATTTCACATCGTTTTTGTTTCATGTCTCTATCTTCTTACGTTTTGAAAACATTCTACAAAATGCTTTCTTTTGACATCGCACGATTGCATTAGAAAAATTGTAACTTCTAATTTAACCTTCCCCCCCCCCCTCCCCAACTGACCTACAAGACAAAGTATTTTCGTTTTTAGTTAACGCCTAATCTGGGCCACTTATTACTTCAAATTTCAATTGTAAAACGACTGTGACAGACGGACAGACAAAGAGACATAAGTGTTTCTTATTGCCAAAGTTGGGTACTAATGCGCAAATTACTTCAAAAATTCTTTGTTTTTTTTCATGTTTCGTCTTTTTCAAATTTAAATTTGATATTGTTTTATCACGAGTGAAACGAGAGAAGGCGAGATAAGACGACAGAAAGGTTCTCTCGAGCGAGAGAAGCGCCTTCTCGTCGAGACGAGAGATCAGTTTTCTCTCGCCCTACGAGAACTTGACGAGAGGTGCAACTATCTCGTCTTGACTCGCGGCATCACTAACCAAGAGGCTCTTATGACAATACTCGAGTCAAATAAACCTGTAATCCGATCATAATTCATTTCTCCACATCCTACTTAGACCTACGTGAACTTATATTTTTTTGATGAACAACTCACAAGATAATTATTTTGTTGACTTTTTTTATCTTACATATTCAAACGCGATCAATCTGTAAGTACGAAATTTTTGTGATTCCAAATAGTACAAGGGGTATATTCCTAATCAAACACAGTGTGTCAAAATATTTTATATAAGATATTTCTCTTGAAAATATCTAGTTATATCAGTATATATTTATTGTATAAAATTCTTTTATTTGGTATTTACATGTTATAGTTTTAGTTATATTTGGAAAACTGTCATAGGATCCAATTTTACCACTTAGAATTTTGGACAAGTACAACGAGTATTATACGATATCCAATATTGAGAGACTTTGACGGTGATATTTTTTTTTCGGTATTTCAGCTATTTTTGTTCGGTGGAAATACCTACTTTGACCAAAAAAATCTGTTGAATTATTAATTAAGGGACAATATTTTAAATATAGTAGTTAAGTATGTATTTTGACTACACAGAATAAATGAATAACTTCCACAAATATTTGAGGGTGATTTATGGTATCCATTTTAAACAACTAGGGATTTCTAACTTCTCAAAATCTAGTCATAAGATAGGATGGGGCGCATAGACACTTTTGATGGGATATCAGGTAATTTAACATATCAAAAATTCAGACATTTTGATGGTATTCCCGTTTGCATAAGAAAAGTGCGTGGTCCTTTGTAACTTGAGTTATATTATATAACTTATGTTGTTTCTATTGACTACCTTATTTTTTATTTAAAAATAAACAGAACGGAATTCGGCAACTGGTACTCGTTACAAGTTGCAAATGTAAAAAACTTAGCTACACGTTTAGTATTTCTTATTTTTTTAGGATTTTTTTAAAGAAATTGAATGAGTTACATAAAATTAAAATATCGGCTTTATAACAATTTAATTATTTTAATTTTTTATTTAATTTATTCATTTTATATTACTTTTAATGCGTAGTATTCCCCATTTTGAGCATTCACTGTCGGATTCTTATTAACAGTGCTGTTCCTAAAGTGGCGATGGGACACAGTAACACGGCCTGTCTGTAGGCCTGCAGAAATAAAATACCAGCACTACTGCACTATGAAGTATTAGACTACTAGTACTTCATAACCTACACGAGGCTAGTAGCCTTAGGGCGTGTACATGCTGAAGATGCCTCATCGATGACCTATAGACTATGTTTAAGTGGATGTCAATCTATGTAATACAAATGTATAGTGCGATGGTGTGTACACTCTACACTTTTATTTAAATAAGTACATTTGTTATTACATCGTGTATCGGTTATCAATCAATCCTCATCGAGGCCTTGTCAGCATGTACACACCCTAAGTTGTCGTAGCCGAAAACACCAATAGCTTATTATTCTAACAATAGCAGCTATAGAAGTTTGTGCAACAAGAGTGGAAAAAGCAATTCACTCGAGTTGTACAGAATACTTTTTTCTACGACCCACTAACGAAAATCTACAAATTTAAAAAATATTTTAGGATATTAAGACAAAATAACTAATTTTAAAATAATTTATGAATTTATCACTCGTAATTAAATTAGTTTTATATAATTTCATTAAAATTAAACTTCAAAATGTAGACCAAATAAAAATAAAAATGCTATTATTTATCGATTCGACACAAACATAACTAAATGTATATTTAATCTCATAACTAAAAAATATACTGACAATTAGTTTGACAGAATTGACACCTATTTTTAAAAATAATTGTAGTTGGATGTCCAACACATGAATTGTGATTGGTGGATTTAATTTTTTTGCAGTGTTCTCACCACCTACGAGTAGAAGCATATGAGATATATTCGTTTGGCTGGACAAAATAGCATACTTTAGTTTTGTAGTTTTTGCGTAGATAAGTTAATATCCATATAGGTGTATAAAAAATAAATTTTAGGATAATCTAGATAATTTAAAACATTGTGTATCTAAATAGGTAAAAACAACCCAAATTAGTCTAAAATCTTGCCGATGTAGGTACGATAAATGCACGTACTAAAATATGCATACTATAAGTTATTTATAAAATATAGCTACTGATAAATGACTAATATTGTCCACAACACACTTCCCTGACTCAGTCATCACAGACGTGGCAGACTGGACAGAGGAAGAATACAACCCACCTGTCTATGATTGGCAAACTGCCAAACATATTGTAGATGATGACAAAATTAAATGGGCAATATCCAGCTTTTCCCCATTTAAATTGCCAGTACCTGACGGTACCTATCCAGCACTACTTCAGTGGCGTCTGGAGAAACTCACACCGCACCTGGTGGGTATATTTAGATCCTAGTTCTCTCTGAAGTATATTCCCAAAAAATGGAGAAAGATAAAAAGTGGTATACATATTCAAACCTGGAAGGATGGATTAGACTGTCCCTTGTGAAATTCAAGGAAATATGGGATCAAACAAGAAACTGCAGAGTTGCCAGGGAGCTTTTAAGTTATCCTGATGACACCGCAGCAAACAAATACTTAACCAGACAGAATCTGTCTGCGCTTAGTCACAAGCAATCTGATTGGTCATTGCCAAGTATGAAAGCATCTCCAATCATGGGACTGTCAGAATCCGCACTCTGCAGATGAGACCATCCAGCATATCCCTTACGATTGCTCGACGCTCTCATTAATTAGAAGATTTGTGTTCGGCGAGTATCAACCAATACCGGTCGATATAAGAGAATCACCTCTTGGCGACGTTGTCAACTACATTAAATCTGTAGGCTGCCTCTCGAGCTAGGAGGTGCCTATCATCTTAGGAGGATGCACAATGGGCCTAGTGAGGCCTAAATACCGTGGGCAACCCACCCTCTACATGCTACAGATACAGAGATCACAGATCAATACTTCCCTCAATATAAATGAATCCTACTATCAATTAGAATAAAAAAAATATTGTAATTTTTTAACTTTCAAAAATCGTAATTAATATTTTTACTAAAAAATCAAAGTTTGCTAATAATTTATAAAAAGTTAATCTGTCTCTGAAAAATTTTAAGAATTTGATTATTTTTTATTAATTGGGCTCGCTATTGCACATACTCTCCTTAAGTCAATCTGTAGCCTCAAAAACTGTTTGATTTTGCCACTTTTTATAGGCAAAAATGAGCACATCAAATCGTTCCGTAGTTGTAGAAGACAGAGCAAATAGATTTCGTCAGCTTCTTCGTAAACAACATTTGCATTGTTACAAATCAAGTACAGTACACAAATATTAATGGATATGATATTTATTTCTCTATTGAACTATTTAGTTTAATTTTTTTACCACCAAAACGCAATTAACCTAATTATGTTTTGACGGAAAAGAAGCCTAAAAAATATAAGCTCAATGTCCTCAAAAATTGATTAACATCGTCGTGCTCTATAGTCAAATGGGTCGTTTTATCTACTTTTTGACAAAATAGCAAATATTTGATTTCATTAGATGAACAGCGGTATACTGGGGTTTTTTAAGTACTGATTTTAAATAACATTAAAAAATTATAAATACAAAATGGTGGATCTAATATTAGGCCCGAAAATAAAACAAATTGCTTATTTTGCATAAAAATTAAACCAGGGGTAGTTTCTGAGGAGTTTAGGTTAATGTTGAATATATTAAAAATTAGAAAAACAACTTATATTAATTATTAATAAATTACCACTTATTTAATGTATTTGTCTTTCAGTTCTATATCAAGTTCGTCTAAATGAAATACTATATTTGCAAACTCGTTTTCCTCTTTAATTTTGTTAGGAACTTTTAAAATATCATCTTTTAAATTAATCACAAAGTTTGTATCATTAATAACTGATAGAAATACGTCTATATAACCACTGGTGGAAAAAGTTCCTTACCCTTTATTAAAAAATCATCACTAGTAAAGGCTGTAAAGGCTGTAAATACTGTAAAGCCTTTTATCGGGTATGTAAAAGAATATAAATGGATGACATACCCACATGGTACAAAATATACATATTTATATCATAAAGTATGCATTTCTTCTATAAACCTTGCATTTTTCCTATAAACTTTTTATTTTTTCTATATACTTTCTGTATATATTTAATTTTTATACAAACATTTTTCGTTTTTAAACACCATAATAGATCTGCCACTTTGAACTTTAGAAATCTGATAGCAGCTTCGTAATCGATAACTCAAAAATCCCCTAGATACCAAATTTTTTATGGAAATTGAAAAGTTTTCATTCACGGTTCACTATATTGGATCCGTCATTTTGCATTTTGTATTTTTGTAATCAGATTCGTAATTCAAAAACCTTCGGAAATAAGTTTCACATAATTATATAGAATAGAATGAAACGTGCAACAAACCGTTAAGAAAAAAATAATCAATTGTTTTTAAAAATGTATATCTTTAGGATAGGATTCTATTGGATGATTTTTGAGACGGTTTAAAGAAAAGTACAGTCCCCTCTGATATTCAAGACAAATATCTTCCTGTCATTGTTTGTTGTTCGGAAATTCTAGTCTTTTACATATCGGATAAAATCATGACTTTCCTTAATGCTAGTTTGAAGTTCTCTCCTTCAGAATGGGCAAAGCTTAATTTATTATTGTATACAAGCATTAAGTTATGCTTAAGAAGTACTTCAAGCAGTGGTTTGTACGTCTTCAACATTTGAAGAGACAAGAATGGCCAAAGATACAATAATCTTTCGCGATTTTAAGGTACCTACACTTCTACACTGTTTTGAACATAAAATGCGACACAAAAAATACTTTGCGTGTAAAAAATGGTCTTACTTTTTTTCTCATGTCTCAAATAATATAATAGAAACTTTTTCGGTCGTTAAACAATACGAACTTTCGACTTTCCTTTTTAGCCACTTTTGGCAATAAAATAGGTAAAACGTCTCATGGTGCGCTTGAATCTCTAAGTGGTAATACTTAACTTACTAATAATTTGTTCTCATAAGAAGTATCCGTAAATATAACACCTCAATAATATAATTTTATTGGTAACCACATGGAGTAATATAAAAATAATAGTAAAAAAAATTTATTTAAAATTCAATAAAAATGCATTACATAAAAAATGTATTTTTTTACAATGTGGAATATAATTAAATACCAAACTTTGATATTTTGATGTAACAAATAAAGTGACATTGACAGATGACTGGTTTCGTATGTCTAGTTCAAAAGTGTTTCAGAGTCTAATTACCTACTAAATTTAATTTTTAGTTTTCAGTGACCATACTTAACAGCAATGTTCCAAATGTTACATACGAAGAGCAAGCTGTCCAAAGCTACATAAAGGCGTACGCCCTGCACCCTCAAGATGACCTAAAACTATTGTCAACATTTGCGCAGTACTACGAAGGTGTATTTCCAAGCCCAAATCACTGGAAAGCGTCTCAAGAATGCACACTCTTCTATAATCCAGTCCCACGTTACTATGTTAATCTAAACGTCACGGTGTCAAAAAAAGCTAGAATTGTGAAAATCTTTGAGTAAATGTTGTCTTATTAATTTTAACTATCAAAAATTACTTGTAGATGATATGTCATGTACAAATAAAACTAACAAAATTATAGATTAATACGTACATTTCTTTTAAATTTATTACCAACTGTAAAATTATAAAAAACAATTACTACTTCTCTAAAATAAAAATGTTTAAAAATCAACGCAACTTAAAAAAAGCTCTATTCTGATTTTGCTCCCAACTCTACGCAAATTGAATCATCAAAAAATATTGTCATAATAAAGTCATTCGCAGTGATGTATTCATACGAACGAAGACGTGATTCAGGATTCTTTTCCATTTCATCATTCCTCCCACTCTACTATTCGCCTCCGGCTATGAATTCGCGCCTCTTCCCTCGAGAAAAATAGATTTAATCGAAGTGGGTATTGAGTGCCTCGATAGTATGTCACGTCCTATATCCTTTGATCCCAACGCAAGGACTCGAGGATATTTTACAACACGTTTTCCATTTGACACTTCGACTCTAAATACGATGCAGAAATATGTTAAAATGAGGCTCACTTATAAGCGGATCGGATGACAACAGAGCAAAGCGACTACGACCTCATTTTCTTCAGATATTCTAAACTTTCTGGCAAATACATTTTGGGTTGAGGATGGCGTAAAGAAAAATATCAGCATGAGAGAAAATTGGCTGCTCAAAATGCACGAATAGAAATGTTTAAAGAATAAAATGCTTGAATAATTTGTACATATCGTGCAGTTATTATTATTATTATTATTATAATTTGATAAGAGCAGGGGCC
Organism: Psylliodes chrysocephalus; assembly: GCA_927349885.1. Lineage (NCBI taxonomy): Eukaryota > Metazoa > Arthropoda > Insecta > Coleoptera > Chrysomelidae > Psylliodes > Psylliodes chrysocephalus. Next base: position 44,753,601 of record OV651821.1, read on the forward strand.
ATAAGACCCATAAGCCCATATTAACTAAATATAAAACAATATTACTAAAAACTAAATCAATAACAGGTACAACCGATGAATAAACAATGAAACAAATGAAATGTTAATTAAAAAATAGAAAATTATCAAGTTCGTTCTTGAAAACATTGACAGATGGAGCATTTATAACATTCTCCGGTAGAGAATTCCAAGTGTGGAATATTAGATTAAATAAAAAATTTTGTCTCGTTTTCATAAAAAATTGTTCTTTTTTCAGCTTCCATTTATGGCCACGTAGTCGATTTTCACTGTCCACGATGAACATACATTTTAAATTTCCAAAATTATATTTTAAAATACGAAAACAAATTATCATGTCACCCCGCAGACGGCGATTTTCAAACGTTTGTAGTTCAGCCATATGTAGTCTCTCTGCGTAATTAGGTCTCATACGTCCGAAAAATAGTCTGGTTGATCGGCGCTAAACATTTTCAAGAATATTTCTATCCCGCACTAGTTCCGGACACCACACAGCTCCGCAGTACTCGATAATCGGACGAATGTATAATTTATACAGCCGGATAGAATTTTGAAAAGACACTTTTGCGAATGTTTTCTTTAATAAGTACATTTTCGTGTTCACCTTTTTTGACACTTGAAGAACGTGCTCAGACCAGCTGAGATTTTCAGTAATTATAACACCTAGATCATTGTAAGATTTAACTTTATTTAACGTATGACCGTTTAGAAAATAATTATGACGAGGATTATTTTTACCAATATGGAAGACTACACTTTTATTTGTATTTAGAGGTAGCATCCAATCTGAGCACCAGTTATAGATGGAGTCAAGGTCATCTTGAAGCTGTTGGAAGTTCAGAGATGGGTCACTAAATATTTTAGTGTCATCTGCGTAAAAAATATTGTTGCACTTGATATGGAATTGAAGGTCACTGGCATATATTATAAATAAGAGTGGACCCAGAACTGATCCCTGAGGAACCCCACTCAAGATTGGTCTTTCAAATGAATGCGAATTTCCAACTTTAACACAGTACTTTCTAACAGTTAAGAATGACTCTATCCATTTAAGTAAATCACCACGTATACCAAGGTGTTCTAACTTATGTAGTAATCTTTGTTTCGGCACACGATCAAAAGCTTTCGCAAAATCCAGGTAAATAATGTCTATGGGTTTTTTCCTGTCTAATGAAACTGTCCACTCATTTACACACCAAAGCAAATTGGTCATGGTTGATCGCCCTTTTACAAATCCATGATGCTGTTTGGGAATGATTTCTTCCGCTAAGAGAAACTGAGAAACGTGCTCTGTTTTTATGGATTCCATAACATTACAGATTATGTGTGAGAGGCTGATTGGGCGGTAGTTATTAGAGTCTAGTTTGTTTCCTTTCTTGAAAATGGGTGTTACAGAAGCTGTTTTCCAGATAGAGGGTAATGTGTGTGTATTAAAAGACAAAGACATTATAATAGATAAAGGAACTGATATGGTATTAGAGCATTGTTTTAAAAATAAAGACGATATTTGATCTAGACCCGGAGAGGAATTGTTTTTTAATTTTAAAAGGTGACTTTTGACAATTTCAGGAGTAAAATTGAGCCGTTCTAAGGAAGAATGGATTCTTTCGGGCGAGATATCTGGTAACTGATCCTGGGGAGGTTCATTGGTGAAAACTTTTGTGAAGGTATTAGCTAAAAGTTCAGCCGTTTCGAAATTATTTTGGCAGGGACTTCCATCTTCTTTGTTTAGTAAAGGAATGGATACTTTTGATGACAGTGAAGATCTAATATATTTGTATAATTTTTTACAGTTTTGGCTGCATGCTATTGACTCTTCATATTCTTCTCGGGCCTCATTTATAAATTTCTTTAGGTCCTTGGAAAAAATTTTGTGATATTCTAGATCGACAATACTATTTGACCGCTTATATTTACGCCATAATTTACTTTTATGTCTAATCAAGGATATTAGTTCTTCGTTGATCCACGGTTTTAATTTATTTTTATAAAACACCTTCTTTTTAGAGTATTGCATTTTATGAGTAGCAATAAAAATTGCGAACTTATTCCATACTTCTTCTGGATCTCCCGAGTCCCCCAATGTTTCTATCCAGTCGATGGTAGATAAATGACGATTTAGGAGCAATTAAATATACTGTATTCGTTGTGATGAATGGAAATGATTTTTTTTTGTTTAAAAATTAGATTTAAAAATTAGTATTTGCTTTAACGATAAGAACACGATAATAATTAAAAATTGTGTTTATTCTTCTTCTGCTTATACTTTGCAAATATCGATGTAGGGAAATCCTTACACTTACACTGAAAGTAGCAAAAGGAAACAATAAAAAATGCTTGCAAAGGGATTTTTTTATTGTTATAGACGTCTAGAACCAAATTATTTCAAAGCCAGCAAAAGAACGAAAAAATACATCGAGATTCCGCTCTTACTTCTTATTTACAAATTTGGGGGTTGTAAATGTGACTCGAAGGTAGGGGTAAAATTTTCACGTTGCAGAGTGTCATTTTATATTCTGAAATTGACTTGTTTTAGGAATTTTTATAAATAAGTACAGTACCGTCAAACGGGCTGAAGTCGATCAAAAAAATACGTTTTTTTGAGATTACGGAAAAACTAATAACTGGATTTTGATGCAATTAAAAATATGACTTCCTTATCCTTAAGTCGTCGACTGGTGACTGGAGCAAGGTCTTAGATGAAGCAGCATTGTTTTTATTTTGAAATAAATGGTGATCGACTTCACCCCAAGGTCCGGGGTGAAGTCAATCACGTCTTTTAAAATGCATATTTACTTCAGGACCATCCAGGATGAAGTCGATCAGTGAATAATAAAAAAATTTAAATATTTGCAGAAGAATTTTGCAATAAAACGCATATTAAAAAATATAAACTTTTATTCTTTGGACGAGTTTTATACAGTCATTGATTTATAATAACATGAACCTTAAATAAATGCAATATACCTAAAAATAAAAACAGATAAAAAACAAAACTAAAAAACAGAATTATAAAAATTTATGAAACGAACGAACGCATAAAAATCCCTTACTGGAGCGTCTTCAGTTCTTTTTCTCTAAGGGAAAGAAATATTTACCTCGCTTTACTAATTTTAAATTGAGTTGTCGGACAAACTGTTTCGAAACATTTGGAAAAGTGAAAAACACAGATTTGTTTGATGGATGTTTACGCAGTGTGCTTACAACTTTTTCAGTGCCTGAGATTTAAATAATTTTGGCAATATAAAATGTTTGTGATGCTAAAGTCTCCTATATATCAGTTGCCGCGTGGATCAAAAGTGTTGGCTGACACAGCGAAACTCTCCAATTTCTAAATCGTCTATGTTGATATTCTGTTCCTCCACCTCCAGTGTTTTTAAGTCATCTACTCCCACTTCGTCTTCGATGTCGCTTCTTTGTCTCTTACGCGTTCTGGATTGCTTGCAACTACTTTGATTCTCTTCTTTCAAATCTTCTATGCCTATGCTTTTGCCAGCGCCAGCGGCTATATTCAGTCTTTTTCCTCGCTTTGGGACATTATTTGGCCCAGTCTTGAGCTGGTGTAGATAACCTACAAGCACTGCAGTCATTGAAGTTTCTGCCTTGTTTCCTGCCTCCGGTGTAGTAGGCTCCTTTCTTTTTACCTTCGCAAGAACAGAATCGGAATTGAAATTCCCAAGCCCCTCCACCGCGGTTTTTAATATCCTGGGAAATACAGTTTTTGGTAAAACCCCACTATTTTTCAGTTTTCATTCCTCCAGTACTCTTTTCCATGATGCTTTAAGTGGACGAAAATAAGCCACGTCTAGTGGCTGGAGCATGTGGGTGGAATTGGGGGGCAGTAAGACAAACTTAATATTGTTGTTTTCGCACTCTTGAATAATACTGATAGTAATGTTATCTCCAATAAACAGCTTGGTTCCTTCTAATTTTTGAAAATATGGGAGTGCTAGAGTCCTGAAACAATCATTAAACAATTCAGAATCAAACCATCCCTTTGGAGATCTGTTGTAAATTGCTCATGGTAATCCGCTCTTCTTCCATCCTTCATAAAAGTGTTTAGCTATGTACACCGTATAAGGGGGGATACGAGTTCCATCAGCAGCTACTGCGAACATAACTGTTGTGCTGCTTTTTGTGGTGGGGTATCCCTTATGATTTCCGCCACATTTCGGAAAAATTCCTTACTAATCTCGTATGTTCCAGCGGCTCTCATTCGCTTTTCTTTCTCCGCAAGCTTGCATTCACTAACAATGTTTCAGAATGTTCATCAAGAGCAGGTTGACCACCATATATCAAGGGATGTGCCGCATGAAAGTGATCGTTTAGTTTCGTATATGGCACTGCAACCATTTCTGACGCTCTTCGCATGCTCAGTTTTCTCTTGCGCACTGCATGCAGCGCTCTCTTTAAATACGCGGGGTCGTAGTTTCTTTTGCCATAAGCACCCAGCTTCTTCACGTATTTTTGTGGCATCTATAAAAATAAAGAAAAAAAATAATAACATACGATTCTTTCCCCCCCCCCCTGCCCGACACCCCTCATATGGTAGCACACGAAATTCACGTGAAAAAATCACTAAAAACAAATTGCTTTAAACATAATCTCACAGGCTCACAAAAAACAGCGAAAAACAAGTGATCCACTTCACCCCGTTGTTTTATTTCAGCATAAAAAAATTGCAGTTGAAACCGCACAAAAAAAAATTTCATATCTGATTGTGGACACCCTTTCATGAACATATTCCTTATCACCTACAGGGGCTTGGACAGACCTAGTTTTTACAAAATCGACTGTGCAAATCTTTGATTTCACATAATTTACAGGTTGAGAAATGTTACTTTTTTACTACTTAATTCTTTTTGGAAAACTCGCCTTTCACGATTAACCAGCATCTTCGGTATAATGGATGTTCACCTGTTGGCCACACGAACGTATATACAAACCAGCTGATTTGTAATGCATTGTTGCCATAATTCGTAAAAACAAGTGAAAACACCGAATTGATCGACTTCACCCCATTTGACGGTAATTGAGCTGCTGAATTTATTCTGTTTGTCTGTTACACACTGTATGATAAATACACTTGAAGATTTCTGTGTTAGATTTTTAAGTGTACAGTTTATCAAATTTCTAGAGGTGTTCGACGCCCAGACAGAGAACGCGCTACGTGTGACTAAGATAGCTATTGTACAGTCTGCTAAACAAGTTATTTTAAGTAGTTTTTAATATTTTTAGGTAATTAAATTTTAAAAGTGTGGAATAGTATAGGAATTAAATTGGTCTGATTGGACTTTCTTAGAACGTTTTTAAAAGCAGCTAAAGATAGTATGTAGAATTGAAAATAATTATTATGCCATAAAAGGTGTTTTGGAATTCCTTCAACCTTTTGAAATTGAGTCAGAAAATATAAATTTTATAGGATAGCGGAAAATACCTATAATTTTTTTGTAGGCCTTTGTAAATCGTGGAAATAGTTTATATTTTATTTCTACCTTATTAAGGAAAATGGTACCTATTATTAATAACGGTTGTTTCTGAAACATTACTAAAATTTTCGAAATTTTGTTTTTCTACAAAATAATAAACTATACTATTTAGAAAAAAATTTATTTCTCCTATAATTTTATAAAAAATAACAGGGGAATATTTACATTTCTTGATCTATTAAACAAAACGATAAATTATCTCGACGAATGACACCATGTTCTAGTACGGAAGCTAGCTTTACATTTTTGTTGGTGGTTTCATGGGTTTCATATCAATTTTTTGTAATTGTAGTTTACACGTACATATATCTCTTAACACTTGTTTGCTTTATTAAAAAAGTGTGTTGTGATTTACGTCGAAATAAGTCAAAAACAACTTGAAACCCCATATAAAATCAAAAAGGAAAAACGAAAAAAAATTGAGCCTGTAAATGAACACAACTCAGAAACAAAAATAGCTATCTAATAATAAAAAAATAAAATTTGATTCTTGTGCAGCTTCATCTATATCATTAACTGTTTTTGGTTTTTTAATGGTTTTTCTTGGTGATGAAAATTCCGATATCTCACGGTTATCGATTCTTTTTTTCTCTCCAGAAATGCGGACGACAGTGTTTTTAGATACTCCTGTGGCTGCAGCAACACGATCATTTACATTTTTAAATGGTATTGAAGGTGAATTAAAGTTTAATTCTCTTCTCATAAACTCTATAACATTGGCTATTATTTCGCGAGATTGACTGTTAATCACGCGGCCTCTTAATTTGCTATTAAACTCCATACTTAGGTTCTATTAAACTGTAATGAGCAAAAAACAAACGAAAATAAAAGAAATGTTTTAGCGAAATTTACATCTGACATTTACGTCTGAATGAAATAGTGAAATACTTGATGCGCAGAGTGTACTTTCATTGCGTAAATCCGTCGGGATGCCTGTCAGTAGTGCTTTCTCTGTCTAGCCGTCGAAAGCCTCTAGAAATTTGATGAACTGTAATGATAATTTTAAACAGCAATACATATTATGTATGGAAACAGTCGATAATCATCAGTAGTAATATAGTTCGAGAAAACATGTTGAATACCATCAAGTTAGTAGAGAGAGATGACATACCAGATCGCACATGGTGTCATGGCGGCGCTGACGTTATGCGTAGAGTTGGCGCGAAGTAAATATCATATGACAGATTCAGTTGTTTGTAAATCGTGATTAGTGATTTATAACATATTAGGCGGATATTTGTTATGTCGTAAACTTTGTTCTTTGTGAATTTTATAAGGAAAGACTTAAAAAAAAACGTTAAAAAACCAAGTTACGCAATTTACGGATGTAAAAACAACAATCAAAGCAAAATATTTAAAAAAGACATTATTATTTCGATTTTTTGACAGCAAGAGGTTAGTCAGAAGTGACCTAAGGGTGGCCCCAGTGGGGGTCCCAAAGGGCCATGCCTGCGCCCCCCTTTAATAAAATTCCTACATTCCATGAGGCTTTTATTTAAAAAAAATATGCTTAAAGGGAATTGTTATAAGCAATGCTAACAACCTCTACACCTCACCTCCCCCTCCCCCCCTTGCAGTGGCCGTGCAGATAAATTTAAAACAGAAAACTGTCATGTGTGTTTCAAGCACTTTTAACCGTCCAATTATAAGAACAACCGCAAAGCAGATCTTTACGTTGGATCACTCGCTACTCCGGACTTCTTAACTGGGGACTTTACCCTTTAAAGGCTGAAAATTATGCAATATACAGCAAAGTTGAAATTGTTTTTATGGTAAAAAAATGAGGAAATTTTGACATGTTGTACTTGATGAAAGAAATAAAAAACTGATAGGCACTGTGTAACGAAATAAATAAAAAAAGAGAAGGAAATCGATTTTTTTTTGTGAAAGATGAATTAATATTAAAAATTAAAGGAAAAAAAAAGAAGAAAAGAAAATATATAGAAATTTTATGAGGAAGAAATTTAACAAATTAATATTTTTAATTTTTAACTGACAAAAAAAAATGCAGAAAGGAAATTGAAATGTAAGCTCAAAGAGAGTGGGTTCTCACTGCTTCGGATTCACAGAGGAATTTTGCTACTAGTAACTAGTACGAAAAGAACGGCAACAAGAAATAAGGACGCCAGGTATTTTAGGGACAGAAAATACCAACTGTACCTTCTGTGAACCTGAAAATTGTATTATGTGCAAAACAATTGTGGTTCAATAGGTAAATAATAAAAATATTAAATAAATAATGTTTTTATTTCTTTATCCTAAGATACAATCTATGGTGATAGGTAAGTGAAAGAAATCTTAGAGAACTTCCCTTCTCAACTTTCACGACGTTGGCTGGGCGGTCTATCTGGAAGCAAGCAGGGCCTGGTGTTAGGCCGGTGTTCTGAGATCTTGGTGCTGTTCTGCAGCTGGTTATGTTATTCTTTCTGCAGGAAAAAAGGGATCCTTCCGTTCTAAAATTAGTTCTCCAAAACTTGAGTGGGTTTGTACTCTAAATCTTGAGTTTTTTCCAGAGTGTTTTTTTAATGTGGGCCTAGGTGGATCTAGGTGGATCTAGGTGGGCTTTGTTGGTATTGAGCCTGCAAACATTCCAGGGGTCAGTACCCAACAAACACCGAAAGAAGCAAGGAAAGTAAATAATCGTGCAATTGGGGAATAAACAGAGAAATAATGCTCTTGTAATTAAAAAATAAATAAAAAAAAATGTACATAGAGTGGAATATACCCGACAATTTCTACTAATATTGTAGTTTACATTATTTGTACAAGTGACTTTAAATATTTAAATGAAAATTATTGCATAATTAAGTTTAATTCACCATGTGATGCGAAGAATTAAAACTAATCGGCCAATATTTTGAGATACATATTTATTGATTAAACTTGTAGTTAAAATTTGTTTTGTGATGGGCCACTCTTTTTCAAATATTTAAAAAAAACGCAGTTTAACGATAAAGCAAACTTTGTGTCGAATAAAAGATAAAAAATATTGTACAGCCTCGTCAATTCTGAGATTTAAAATATAATTATTAAAGTTCATTTACATATCACCAGATATATTATCAAAAAATGGTATTACTATTCCAAACCGGCTTAAATGCTAAGAAAAAACTACGATGTTGTTTTCTTTTTTTTTTTTAGTTCTACCACTTCCATTTGTTAATAAGAAAATATATGTTAATTTAACTTGAAAAAGAATTAAATTATTGTGATTATATCACTCATAATGTAATATTGTCCTCTACTATTACTTGATTAATAATCGATAATCAACCACTATGTAGTGACTATACTGATAATCACACTTGGTACTTTTAATGCTAAAAATCTAGTAAGTATCCTTGTCATTGTTGACATCATCATTCAAATATGAATTATTGATCTGTTAAATTTTTAAAATGTCACGTTTTGGTGAATTTTCTTTAAAAAGTATTGATGAAAATATTAAAAAAAATAAACTAAATAATACATTAAGGTCGCAGAAATATATTTGGGATCAATTTAAAATTTTTGCAAGTAACGAAATTATATATTAACAGATGATAGCACGGACGAGAACTTGCCAAGATATTACAAGATTGGGCATACAATATGCGTCAAGAAGATGGAACTGAATATAAAAAATCTGCTGTAAAACTAATGTGGAACGTTACAGTTAAATTATTACAAAAAAATATTTTGATGAATATCACAGATCACTAAATACTGGTCGAATCGAATACAATCCAATATTTTCGAAAACAACTCCAGGAGGAAACTAAAGTATGAGTAAAAGTAAATGGATTATTCCCAATGCAGAAAATGTAGATATGTGCCCCGTTAGATTATTTATTAAAATGATCTCCAAGCGCACAGAAAATATTAAAACAAACAGATTATTTTTAACTCCAAACAAGCAATGGTATAAAAACACACCCGTTGGTGTAAATGAGATGAGTAAATGGACACGTCTTGGTGCAGAAAAAATTGGCCTAGACACAAAACGGAAAAATATACTAATCACTCAAATCGTTCATCGACTGTTACTAATTTATGTAGTACTGGTTTCAACTTACAAGAAATCATATAAATAGCAGGCCACACGTCCACCAACTCACTGGAGCCTTACTTAAAACTTAATAGAGATCATCACGCAAAACTGCTTTCTGGGTTAAGAAATAACAATACGGTTTCTCCTTCTTCATCTGTCTCTATTAGTGAAACGTAGGAGAAGAACTCCAACATAGTATATAATAATTGTACATTTAATATTGGTAACAAATAATTTTATTCATATTAGAAAAAAAAACAATGACAAATATAATATTTAATTATAAATAATTCTCTTATTAATTATATATTATTATTATTAATATTTATATTAAATAATTTTGTAACTATTGTTGTTACAAAAATAAACAATAACATAAATGTTATATTTAAAATAAATCATTTTCTTATTAATTATATACTTTATTAATTCGTGATATATTCTAATGAATACAACTCTTGGTATCGAGTCTATCGATAATCTCATAAGTTAATGCACTCAATGTGTTGCCAAATTCTAATTTCACTCGTCCTGCAGACTCGTGAAATTAATATTTGACAACACGTTTCGTGATATAACTTATGCGATTATCGATAGTCACGATACCACTCGTTGTACTATATATGATAACATAATTTTTCAAATAGACTAACAATGAAGATCTATCAAAATCTTTTTCCTCGAAATATCTTGAATACAGGACCATATTTGGTCGGTTACCAATAAACTCTACATATTAAGTCTTTTCTAAATTTTTAGGAAATTTGTAAGAGAGAATGTTTAGATAACAATATTTTTTTTAATACGACTCTGTTCAACTCATTATAGGTTGTCCCTATACCTCCATGGTTATTCCCTATACTTTTTTGATTTTTACACCATCTAGTATTATACAGTCTCGTACAGTACAAGATAACATTATGTTCTCAAGTTCCGTCAACTAATATTATATAAAATCGCAACGAACGCAATAAATACCGCTTAAACAATAAACATCCACAAAATTTATAAATAAATGTCACAAATGACATTATAGTACGAGATCCCGCTGCAAAATCACTACGTTCATTAAGTTTTGAGTGAAACACAAATGTTTACATGATTTTATGAATAGGAGAATACACTGATAACACCGCAGCCAGTCAAAAAAGGCCGCAAGTAATTTTAATTAAATTAATGTTAATTAATATTCCAAAAAAAATTTCGTTTACTTCTCTTTAAAATAAAATATCATCCACATCATAACAATGCATGTAAAGGATTCTAAAATCCTTAAGTGCCGTTCCATACTCGGCCGCAACTACCTCGCAGCCAGGTGTAAGCAGGTAATATTTTGATCTATCTATACGTTTGTGACTTACACGGATGTTTTTTATATCAAATTAAAGCTAATTTTTTTCTAACATGATGATATATTGCTGCCTATGAAAAAATAGCCGCAAATTAGGAGTGCCATCAGTTAAAAACGCGAGATATCTGAGATCAAATGAGAGAGAGTTAGTGCGCAACGCCACTTATTAGATGAGGATAGTGAATGCCAACTGTGTGAGTATTTGAAGCTATTGCGCATGCGTTGATAGATAGGGTTCTCATCCGGCGGCTCAAACAATAGTAAGAACGACAACATTTACTCCAAAATTATAATTACGTAATGAATATTATGGAAAAAAAAAACTTAAAATATTGAGAGATTTATTTTATAGTAAAAAATTGTTTATTGATCAAGTAAAAATGAAAAAAGTGTATTTATGGAGTATAGAATTTTGGTTATGTCTTATTGTTTTATTAAATATATTTTATTTTGAAAATAATTAATTAAAAAAAAATATATAGTTGATCAAGAGCGAGGCTCAAACCTAGACCGTCCGCGCGGGAAGCAGACGCCTTACCAATCACACTATTAAGCCGCTTACCCGATTGAAAACTTACCAGTATATAAGCGGCATTTGAAATTTTAAAGGTTTATTTCACTGAAGTTACTGGCCATTCGGCGCTATTACTTTAAGGGTTGAATACCCTAATGGAGAACTACTATTACACGGAGTCTTGTCCCGAAGTGAATTTCCCAGACCGTGCCCTCTCCTTGTTAGTCGTCCTATTTTTACATGCAGTACATATAATTTTGGAGTTCAAGAAAAAAATTTACTTACGGTGAGAGTTATACAAAAATCCTCAAATTCTTGCTTATCTTTTGCTTTTAACACAGTTATTTTTTTCACACATTCCCTATGGTATCCAAAATCACCAGTAGATTCAACGGTTAAAATTACATCAAAATATTTATATTTTTTTTTTTTCGGCGTAACATTAACATTGAGTAACACTTCTTGAAAGATGAATTATTGACATCCAATACATTATTAGTTTTGCTACATAAAAAACACTTTTCTGAAATGTTAAATGTCTCAATATTTAAATAAATAAATAATATCGACAGCGTTGTGTATAACGAGCTCCAAAACGTGGTTATAATAAAAGAATAATTCTAATTCAGCTGCACTGATGTTGAGAATCACATCTGTCGACGCATGCGCAATAGCTTCAAATACTCACACAGTTGGCATTCACCATCCTCATCTAACAAGTGGCATTGCGCGCTAACTCTCTCTCATTTTATCTCAGATATCTCGCGTTTTTAACTGATGGCACTCCTAATTTGCGGCTATTTTTTCATAGGCAGCAATATATCATCATGTTAGAAAAAAAATTAGCTTTAATTTGATATAAAAAACATCCGTGTAAGTCACGAACGTATAGATAGATCAAAATATTACCTGCTTACACCTGGCTGCGAGGTAGTTTCGGCCGAGTATGGAACGGCACTTAAGGATTTTAGAATTCTTTACATGCATTGTTATGATGTGGATGATATTTTATTTTAAAGAGAATTAAACGTAATTTTTTTTGGAATATTAATTAACATTAATTTAATTAAAATTACTTGCGGCCACTTTTGACTGGCTGCGGTGTTGTCAGTGTATTCTCCTATTCATAAAATCATGTAAAAATTTGTGTTTCACTCAAAACTTAATGAACGTAGTGATTTTGCAGCGGGATCTTAGACTATTAGGATGGTAACAATATGGGGCAGGTGATACCGCTTTATTATTCGAGTAGCAACTCCTCTCCCCACTACCTCTATGTTGAACACAAAAGTATGGAGGGCCAGTTAAAAAGTCATGATAAAACCAAGTGGCGTTTTCCTTATTGGAACACCCTGTACATTTTCTTTATTTCAGTTAATCTCATTATTCTTAATAAAACTCTAAAGTATTGATATAGGGAATTTTATACAGGCTGTTGTATTAAAGAAAAAGCAACTTTGTTTCGTCATGAATTTTTACTGACCCTGCGTACTTAATTTTTCATAACGCAGCAGAATCGGACTTGTGTTAAAATTTAAGAAAAAGTCTTATTTTTATGTAAGAAATCCACCCTCGCATTGACGCATGTTTTTTGAATTTCCCAGTATAAAATACAACAAAAAAACAAATGTAATGCCCATAAATATTAAAAAAATACTTCTTTAAGGGCTAGAGTAGCCATATATGAGTACGATTTAGTACGAAGGTGTAAAGAAAAAGGTCCTTTAAATCTGTTTTGACCTTTATCTTTGTCGGTTATAAGCAGGTTTGACCCAGAACACTGCGGCCTCTTGAATCTATTGTATTCCCCTGCTTTCCCCATATTTAGGTACTATCTTTGGAATAGTCCTCTGTCTTTGATTAGTTTTAATAAGTTCCCTACCAAGTGTTCGTAGGGCGTTCTTTCCGGTTCTAGGCCGAAGAGGATGAAACGTCGCCAAGTATGTTAGGAATGGGATGTTAATATACGCGACCTAAAAGATCTATTATGCCCCCCTCTCTGGCTAATGCAGCAAGAAAATGTCTCGATGCCTATAACGACCCTAACAATCCTATCTTCTCAAGGAAGTGTAGGATTTGGAGTGATTTCAAGTTAGATAAATCACCCTCTTCTATTTGATATGAACCTAGGTATAGTGCTCTTTGATTCTGGAGTGCTACAAATTCAGTGTAATACAAAGGCATGCCAGCCTCTAAATTCCTGAGAGGGTATCGAGGGCTGTTCTCTGGTTTACTTTTGGTCACCAAACAACCGCTCCATAAGTTATCATGGGTCTTGTTTTTGCCAACTAAATCCAGTGGACCATTTTTGGTTATAATCCACATGTTTTTCCAAATGCCCGTCTCCCTACAATTTTACATTTGTTGGTCAGTTTTTGTAAGTGTTGGTTTCAAGTAAGTTTGCTATGTAGGATAAGACCCAGATATTTTACTTGGTTCTTTTTGTTTAGCCTTCCTCCAAACAGAGTAGGAGTTTCTTAGACCTCCAACCTTGTTTTCGGAGTAAAGGTTATGAGTTGTGCCTCGTCAGGATTTACCAAGAGGTTTTCCCTAACGCACCACATTTCTGTCGGCCTATGAGCTTTTTGCATAAGTTCGAAGACTGTGGTTTGGTGTTTCCCTCGGATAAGGATGACTATGTCATTGGCATATCCTTGGGAGTACAGCCTTTGATTGTTCAGTGTTTTCAGCAGTTCATCTGTCACCTTTATATCTCCCAAAGTCTATTTTAATTGGTAACCGGTTTTGAAGTAGTTACTTTATCATCAGGCGCACCTAAATGAAAAATCATGAGTTAATGTATTGAAAAGCGGAAAATATTTAAAACAAAAAATGAAAATTGAATAAAAAACAAACAGTCAAAGGTCAAAGAGAAGTGTTAATGATAATTTGACTCATCATGACATATCTATTACGGATATGATACGTATTTTAACATAAAAAAGAGTTAATGATCACTGTGTAGATATATTGCGAAGAAATATAATATAGAAAAATTAAAATAGGAGTAACCAAATTAATCAAATAATATTAATCAATAATGAGCAACCCTGTATGATTCCCATCCAATCATAGATTTTTTATTACTTCTTTTTTATAGTCAATATTTTTTAGTATAGTGATCCTTAAGACTCAAAATGAATGTCTTAATAATATGAAATTTAAATTACGCACAGTCTAACACAATTATCATTGGCTATTGAGAGATTTTACAAGCCTTCATGCAAGCGGGAGCACTGGGTGGGCCACTTAAAAGTTCCACCCCTCCTTATCTTCGTTATTTATTAAGATATCGAAATAATTTTTTTTTGTTGAAAAGACTGGAACAAGTACTTTCTTATGATTAATTCAATTGTTCTGTGACGTCATGGCTTACTTCCGGGTTTTCCGGAAATAACAGAAAATCGTAATTTATTTTTTATTTTTAAATTAAAACCAACTTTTTTATTATAAATTTGGATTTCTGGGACATTTTTGTATAATAATCGTGAATTAAAAATTATCTGGCAGCTGTCAAAATGGCCGCCATATTGGATAATATTGTTTCTAAGCATGTTACTATTAAGTCGTTTATGGAAAAAAATATAGAAATGTATGATCTTTATAAAATCTTTGTAAGCTTTAAAATTATCATTAAGACCCATTTACCGTATACCAGTGGCGTATCTAAGCCTTTTATTATTAGCAAACCGTTTAATAATTCCATTCGCTTTTTTTTATCTTCGTTGTTAATTGAGATATGGGAATGAAAACTTTTTTTTTAAAATCTTATAACAGATACTTTCATATACTGGATCCAATTGATCTATGACGTTATGGTTTACTTCCGACAAGAAGTGTGTGTTGAAATTTTTCTGTCAGCTGTCAAAATGACCGTCATATTGGTTAATATGTTTTTAAATATGTTATTGTTAATTCGTTTATAGAAAAATATGGGAATGTATAAAATCTTTGTAAGCTACATAGTTCTTATTAAGGCCCAATTACAGTATACCAGTGGCGTATCTAAGATTTTTGTTATTAGCAAACCGTTTAATAATTTCACCCGCTCTTAACTTCCTTAATAATTGAGATATCGGAATGAAAATTTTTTTGTTTGAAAGCTTGGAATAAATATTGTACAATAATTGGTCTGTGATGTCTGTGATATCATGGCTTATTTTCGGTTTTTCGAAAATAACAGTAAATCGCAATTAATTTTTTATTTTTAAATGAAAACCCACTTTTTTATTGAAAATTTATATTTCTTGAGCATATCTGTCATCGAACTAAATTCATAGGATTTCACCGCTTGTAACCACTACATCAGTCAACTACCAACTGATAAATAAAATAACAAAAAATAGTTATTTATGCTTATAATAAGTGTATAAAGTGGCATTCAAAAAAGGCCGTTACATACGAATTGCATACGATATTTCTACTACCGTACATATTGCCCACTTAGATTAAAAATACAAAGGTTACTTTATGCACTAACGCGTAAAGAAAATTTGAAAATAAAATGTCATTTGTCATGTCAAAATACTAAAAATTGTGTCTTGTTGACGCACTAGTGCGTAAAAAGTTTTACTATACGCACTAGTGAAAAAAGTAAAATTTTGTGCACTCCGTAGTGCGCATAATGTACGTATTTTTACGCACAGTAGCAGAAAAATAAATAAATACGACAAACAACAGATCTTTAAATTTAAAAAAATGTTTATTTTTATTTTAAAATTTAAAGTAGCTTAATTTCATTGGAAAGATTTAAGGAATCAATATAATAAAACAATACCCACCATACAATAATAAATATTGATAAGTTCAAGAAATTTGAAACTGTTATTTTCGAAAAACCAGAAGTAAGCCATGATATCACAGATCAGTTCAAGCAGTGTTCGACATTATTTATTCCAAGCTTTCAAACAAAAAAGTTGTCATTCCGATTTCTCAATTAATAAGGAATATAAGAGCGGGTGAAATTATTAAACGGTTTGAAATAACAAAAATCTTAAATACGCCACTGGTACAATGTAAATGGGTCTTAATGGGAATTTTGAAGCTCACAAAAATGTTATACATGTCCATATTTTTTTCTATAAACGAAGTAACAGTAACATATTAAAAAATATATTATCCAATATGACAGTCATTTTGACATCTGACAGAAAATTTTTAACACACTTCCCAGACCAATTGAATCCAGTATATGATAGTATTTGTTCCAAGCTTTTAAAGAAAAAAGTTTTCGTTCCAATATTTCAATTTACAACGAAGATAAAAGCGGATGGAATTATTAAACGGTTGCTAATAACAAAAATGCTTAGATACGCCGCTGGTGTACTGTAAGTGGGTCTTAAAAGGAATTTTGAAGCTTAAAGTGATTTTATAAAGATTATACATTATCATATTTTTTTTCATAAATGAATTAATAGTAACATGTTTGAAAAAAAATATTATCCAATATAGCGGCCATTTTGACAGCTAAAAGTAAAATTTTATTATACATTTCTTGTACAATTCAAATTTTCAAGAAAAAAGAGGTTTCGATTTTAAATTAAAAAATAAATTGCGATTTTAAGGTATATTCGGAAAAATCCAAAGTAAGCCATGACGTCACAGACCAATTGTATCCAGTATATCAAAGTATCTGTTATAAGCTTTAAAAAAAGTTTTCATTCCGATACCTCAATTAACAACGAAGATAAAAGCGGATGGAATTATTAAACGGTTGGCTAATATTAAAAATGCTTAGATACGTCACTGGTATACGGTAAATGGGTATCAATGGGAATTTTAAAGATAACAAAGATTTTATAAAGATCATACATTTTTATAGTTTTTTACATAAACGAATTAATAGTAACATGTTTAGAATAAATATTATCCAATATGGCGGCCATTTTGAAAGCTGTTAGACAATTTTCAATACACGATTATTATACAAAAATGTCCCAAAAATCCAAATTTACAATAAAAAAGTGGGTTTTAATTTAAAAATAAAAAATAAATTACGATTTTCTGTTATTTCCGGAAAAACCGGAAGTAAGCCATGACGTCACAGAATAATTGAATCCATTGTAAGAAAGTATTTGTTTTATTCTTTCAAACAAGAAAAAAATTATTTCGATATCTCAATGAATAACAAAGATAAGGGGGGTGGAACTTTTAAGTGGCCTACCCTGTATATTTTACAGAAATAGCTAAGCTAGAAAAATAAAAATTACAATAGATACTTAGTGATACTAAGGTTTTGCTTGAGTGAAGAACTGATTAAATAATGATAAAATAAACATTTAAAACTACGTTCAGGGTGTTAAAGGATTATTCCTGAAAGAATATAAGTAATATAAAGTTTTTCTATTCCGTAGTGGAAAATCAATGGAGGGCGAGTATTTATAGGCGGTACATGTTCGCGAAGCTCATGAATATTCTTTGTTGCTAATGGAATTAGATTTTTTGCGATGACCGTCTTGCATATTGTTAATATTTTAATTAAAGTAACGAAACTTTGCAAGATATTCCTCGGCTATAATTAAGTTAAAATCACTTAGGAGGAGAGCCAAGAGAGCTGCACAACGTAACGCGAAAGGATGAACTCGCTAATAACGTCATCTTATAAATTACAATTTGAAATTAGTTTTGTCGAGTTGATTTCAATATTGTACGAATTAATGCGATGCTTTGATCTCGGGTTGCTTCTGTCTACGTTTAGAACCATTCAAGGTCCTTAGAGCCACTTTAAACTGTCCTTGCTTCAAGAAGAATTGTAACAGTTACGTTACTTGCAAGCAAGGATAATTTTACGGAAGTGTAGAAGGACAACAAAAAAGGTTTTATTCTTTTTCCGAATTAAAACTAAGAATAATCGATTTTTTATAATTAATTTTTCTGACTTATTAAGAATTTATATAACTATAAAACAGTACTATGAGTACCTGACAGACAACGCTCTCCGTAACACGGTTGACCTAGAGATTTTAAAGGACCCCGCACACCGCTTATCGAAAAGTGGCGACCTGTTAAATGTGACAAATTTTTGATATGTTGCAGTTCTCAACCTCCTAACCAATAGTGTTCATGGGACCATTCAAATCCTATGACTGGTTTTTGAGATACAGGGTATTAAACTTAAGAAATATTACTTATTTGATAACGGTTATTTCAGGAGAAAGCTAATCGATTATAATTTTTTGTGCGAAATCTTATTATTACATCCTTTGGCATTCTACGAATAAAGGGGTGAAAAATTATTTTCTTTTACAGGGTGAGCCACAAATAAGTAAGGACGTGTTTTTGATAAATACTTTTATTGTTCTAGAATATGAAAATATTTACTAAAAAAGAAATTATTGCTATATTTATCATGTCTGATAAAAACAAAAAAGATATTAGGGGCTACTTATACAGGGTGATTCGTAAATATTGACATAGGCCAATATATTTTTTTTAATAAGTATTAATGTGAAACGCAGTATTTTTACGGAACTTTTGTGTATTTACATATATAAAATTATCCAATTCATTGACTACAGGGTGATTTAATAAATATATTGATAGGTAATATATCAAATGTGTCAAAAAACAATTTTTTTAAGCACCCTATATTTTTTTATTAGTCCTGTAAAAGTATTCACATTTTTTCACTGGCGTATCATCCGTCCTGTAGCAGATATTTTCCAAAATAACAGCTCTTTTCTATGATTGGTTTTTGAGATACAGGGTATTAAACTTAAGAAATATTACTCATTTGATAACGGTTATTTCAGGAGAAAGCTAATCGATTATAATTTTTTGTGCCAAATCTTATTTTAACATCTTTTCGCATTCTACAAATATAAAAAGAGGTAACAAATTATTTTCCTTTACATGGTGAGCCACAAATAAGTAAGGACCTGTTTTGATAATTACTTTTATTGTTCTAAAAGGTAAAAATATTTCCTAAAAGTGATTTATCAAATTTTGTTGACACACTATTAATCTATGGTTTGTTACCAAGTAAAAAATATTAGGTGGACTGATTTAATGTTAGGAGATATTGATTAATGTGGCGTTTAATTAATTGTTTTTGTTGTTATATGTAAATCGTATCATTAAAACTAATCTTTCTTTGACTTACCAAGGTATAGTGCTGATTCTTGGAAAAATAGGAAATATTCGTGCTGAAGATCTTGGCCAAACCATCTGGGATGTCGAGGTTGGCAGAAGTGCTGTGGACAAGAGAGTATTCTTCAGGCAATTGGAACAGATCTTGTTCAAATTCTCTAACGATGCCATACCTTGCCCTTCCAGCTCCTCCGAACTTTCCCATAAAGTCTTCAAACGTGGGATTCTCTCCGTCCTGGAGCCGCTGTATTCGTACACCTTCATCGTGGTCTCCGGCGAATGATGCTAGTCGATCAGAATGGACTACTATCGGTTTTCCTCTGGGAGCCTTGTAGATTCGATAGACTACGTCATTGATCCTCTTCCTGATGACATATGGACCCTCTCAGCTCTTCTGCACCTTTGGACATAAGCCCCGCCTTCTTCGTGGGTTGTAGAGCCATACCAGGTCACTTTCCTTGTAGCAGGACTCTGCTGCTCGGCTGTCGTAGTACTTCTTCATTCGGTCGCTAGCTATCTGCAGGTTTGTCCGTACTAGCTCATGGGTGTCTCCCATCTTCCTGCGGAGGTCTGACACATAATCTTCTCCGGCCATGTCTTCACCAGGTTCGGAACCAAACATCAGATCACATGGCAGCCTCATCTCTCGACCAAAGAGCACTTTTGACGGTGTCTGTCCTGAGGATTCATTAACAGCTAATCTGTAGGCCATCAAGAACAGTGGAATGTGCTCGTCCCAGCCCCGCTGATGATCGGAGACAACCTTCGATAAGTGCCTGATCAATGTTCTGTTCATGCGTTCCACCATTCCATCGGACTGCGGGTGTAGGGCCGTTGTTCTGGTCTTCCGGATTCCCAACTTCTGGCAGACTTCTTGGAACAGCTTGCTTTAGAAGTTTCTTCCTTGATCGGAATGTAGTTTCAAGGGCACCCCAAATCGGCTGATGAATTCTTTCACCAGGATATCAGCGAGGGTGGCAGCTTCCTGGTTGGCAACAGCATACGCTTCTACCCACTTGGTCAAGTAGTCCATTACGACGAAAATGTACTTCTTTCCTGCATCGGTTACTGGCAGAGGACCCAGCACATCTACAGCGATCCTCTCGAAAAAAAATTGACAGTGTCATATATATCAATAACATATTGTAACGGCTTCCTGACCGTTCTCGATCATTCTTCACACTTTCTCCAAGTTTCTGTCAGCCTGCCCGATTGTAGGTTGGGTTTCCTGTCACCTTGACGGTTCATTGTCTCGTACTGTTGTGACAAACCCTGGCACTGTCTCGTCCGTAGAGCCAAACCGTTACAATATGTTATTATTATAAAAAAAAAACACAAAAGTTAATTAAAAATAAAAAGTTTCACATTCATTAAAAAAATCTGATCACTCTGTATAAATGGCACCTAAAATATTTTGTATTATCATTAACAAAAGATGTTACAATAAGGTTTCGCACAAAAAATTATAATCGATTAGCTTTCTCCTGAAATAACCGTTATCAAATAAGTGGTATTTCTAAAGTTTAACCTGTATCTCAAAAACCAGTCATAGGATTTGAATAGTTCCATGAACACTATTGCTTAGGAGGTCGAGAACTGCAACATATCATAAATTTATGACATTTAACAGGTCGCCACTTTTCCATAAGCGGTGTGCGGGGTCCTTTGGAAGAAATATTCCTTAAGTAACCTAAGAAGGGACGCATTACGAATTTTTTTAAATACATCCCTAAAGGGGTGAAAAGAAGTGGTAAAGTGAGAATGAAGAAATTTTTTTTTAAGTTTCAATGATGACACCTTGTAAATACACTCTTTAACAGGTATAAAAAATATGTTTTATTATTCATCCCCTAAGGTCGTGAACGGATGTGATAAATTATGTATGGAATTTTTTAATGTACGATTTTATAACCTATTTGTATCAAATTCAAAATTAAGCAACTTAAAAATACGTTTTGAATTACTTAAGGGTTGATTTATCAAAAGGAAATTGAATTTTTTAATCAACTTTAAAACCACTTACTCTAACAAAGAATCGAACCGGCATAAATGACAAATACGTTACCTTGTCTCTTACGGCACCAATGGATAGACAAGGGGGGTTTGATTTGAAACTCGATCGAGCGAGCGTCGAGGAGACCGAGAAGTGATGACGTCACAATAGAGCATTAAATCAAATAAAACAGAGTAAAAAACATAACCTCGCTTTTTGTGATTCTTGTTTCTGGTTTGTGTGTCAGAATAGTGGGCAAAAAGTAAAGAAAATGGAAAAACTTTTAATAATAAGGGGTAATGGCCCTGAAATGCAGCATATACCACAAATGCCCGCTTCACTCTCATACTCCATGCCTGTGATTACTGGTGATTAGATCTGGACAGAGAAAATGTATTTTCCAAACACACATTTTGTGTTTTTTATTACGAATAATTTTAGCTATAAGACAAATGCGGCTAAGTAATTTGTTGTCTTCTTGTCTGGTCTTTAATTTTGAGATTCAAATTTGTTTGTATGTTAGTTAAAAAGAGATAGGTAGAGACAAAGACAAATTTCTCCCTCTTCTCGATCCATCTGCTCTGAGAACATCGAGCTCGCTTTATGTTCTCGCTCCAAAGCAAAACAAACACTTTAGGGATCTCTCGGAGTGTCAATTCAAACACGTTTGCAGCGCTCGGAGATCTCCGATGATCAAATCAAACGCACCAAATCAGGGATCAAATCACTGATCTGTATTATTTTACTGGATAGGATATAGCTCCCTAAAAAACGTTCCGAAAAATTGGCCGATTTAGGCAAATAATATGGCGGACCGGATGTTATTTAACGTAACCTCTATTTCCATTTGTCAGCACATTTGTCATTTAATTGTGTCAACAAGCTACGATGAGATGTTTTTATTGTGGAAAACAAAGTAAAAAGAGTATGTAATAAACAATAAACGTTCATTCCTAAAGACACAATATGCTTCACGTTTCCATTTTTATATTTTCTTTCATAAAAAATCAAATCATGGGTGAATTTTCCCGAAGGACATCGCCCGCAAAAGGAATAGAAGAAGAATAAGAAGAAAAACTAATCAAATTATAGGTTAGGTATGTCAAATTATCCCAAATTTCAGTTCTGTGAACCCACTATAATTTGCCCAAATCGGCCAGCATTGTTGCACTTCCGGTCTCCTTGGTGGAATGGTTTTTAGTATGTTAAATATAGCCTATATTCTATCCAGTACAATAATACAGATCAGTGGATCAAATAATTTTGAGAAATTGACATTTTATGATTTTTCTTATAACGTATGTAACAAAAGTTTTGGCTAAAACTTCCTATTTATTGCAGATGCTTTTAAATCTTTTAAGTAAAAATATTCTTATGTATTCTGTGGAAATTTTTGTGAAACCACATACAGCATAGATCAAAAGCTAAGGACACTAGGGAAGAACAAGATAATGCTCTCGTTAGAAGATGCGACGATGGAAAAAAGAAAATTGTCGACTTACCCGGCAAGAAATATCAAGACTCTCTTTAGTTGTTAAGTGTATTTGGCTTAGTGGGACTCTTTTATGATGAAAGAAGGCTAATTAAAGCTAGTTAACAAAAATGATGATGGTTCTGCACACAAAAGATATCTGGTCATTTCAAAGACTATGGCAGCCACAGTAATTTCTCCGTTACACGACATATCTATTTCGAAAAATCAAAAAATCGAAAAATCGAAAAATCGAAAAATCGAAAAATCGAAAAATCGAAAAATCGAAAAATCGAAAAATCGAAAAATCGAAAAATCGAAAAATCGAAAAATCGAAAAATCGAAAAATCGAAAAATCGAAAAATCGAAAAATCGAAAAATCGAAAAATCGAAAAATCGAAAAATCGAAAAATCGAAAAATCGAAAAATCGAAAAATCGAAAAATCGAAAAATCGAAAAATCGAAAAATCAAACAATCGAAAAATCGAAAAATCGAAAAATCGAAAAATCGAAAAATCGAAAAATCGAAAAATCGAAAAATCGAAAAATCGAAAAATCGAAAAATCGAAAAATCGAAAAATCGAAAAATCGAAAAATCGAAAAATCGAAAAATCGAAAAATCGAAAAATCGAAAAATCGAAAAATCGAAAAATCGAAAAATCGAAAAATCGAAAAATCGAAAAATCGAAAAATCGAAAAATCGAAAAATCGAAAAATCGAAAAATCGAAAAATCGAAAAATCGAAAAATCGAAAAATCGAAAAATCGAAAAATCGAAAAATCGAAAAATCGAAAAATCGAAAAATCGAAAAATCGAAAAATCGAAAAATCGAAAAATCGAAAAATCGAAAAATCGAAAAATCGAAAAATCGAAAAATCGAAAAATCGAAAAATCGAAAAATCGAAAAATCGAAAAATCGAAAAATCGAAAAATCGAAAAATCGAAAAATCGAAAAATCGAAAAATCGAAAAATCGAAAAATCGAAAAATCGAAAAATCGAAAAATCGAAAAATCGAAAAATCGAAAAATCGAAAAATCGAAAAATCGAAAAATCGAAAAATCGAAAAATCGAAAAATCGAAAAATCGAAAAATCGAAAAATCGAAAAATCGAAAAATCGAAAAATCGAAAAATCGAAAAATCGAAAAATCGAAAAATCGAAAAATCGAAAAATCGAAAAATCGAAAAATCGAAAAATCGAAAAATCGAAAAATTGAAAAATCGAAAAATCGAAAAATCGAAAAATCGAAAAATCGAATAATCGAAAAATCGAAAAATCGAAAAATCGAAAAATCGAAAAATCGAAAAATCGAAAAATCAAAAAATCGAAAAATCGAAAAATCGAAAAATCGAAAAATCGAAAAATCGAAAAATCGAAAAATCGAAAAATCGAAAAATCGAAAAATCGAAAAATCGAAAAATCGAAAAATCAAAAAATCGAAAAATCGAAAAATCAAAAAATCCAAAAATCAAAAAATCGGAAAATCGAAAAATATTTACTTCTCATTTATTCAATAAAAGAAAAAAAATTGTTTACTTATCGGTCACCACGCTCAGAAAGTGTAACTATCAAAGAAAAAACTTGAATTAATATCAAAGAAAAAAAAATACTGTATAAATAAAATAAATAAATAATTATAATTTCATTAGTTGATAAAAAATGCTATGCAATAGCTTTGCCGCGGCAGTTCCCGAGTGCCACACGTTTTTTTTTTGTTTAAAAAGATTTTTGTGCGCAGTTTTGGTGTACAGTTTTGGAGCACAGTTTTCGTGCAGTTTTAGTCTTACATCCGTATGCATAGTCGATCACCAGCGACTCGCCAGAGATTCATTTCGGCGTATCGCCAGCGATCCGCTGGCGAAAGGGATTATCACCGGCATCTCTCGCATTTTATTAATGATTCATTTCTTAAAACTCGAAAAACAATGAACGAATATCAAATTTTTTCCAATAAAGGAACATGAAAACTTGCGTGAAATGACATGCCGGTGTTAATCTCCAGCGAGTCGCCACCTTTTCGGACTTTCGCCAGCGGATCGCTGGTGATACGCCGAAATGAATCTCTGGCGGGTCGCTGGCGATCGACTATGTATACGCTTGTTACTGTACGGTACACAGACTGGTAGTATCAGACGTGGACTCACAAGTTGATTTTGGTGTTCCACCTTCGAGGGTTTTACTACTACCTCGACAAGCACTAAAACATGAACTGAAGTCTCATCTAGTCACCTGTGGTTGAAGATTGTTCATCAATATTTAAGGAGGCTGCAGAGACGTAGCTGGAACATTCACCGAAATTCGACGGAGAACACTGTCTCGAGATAAGAGGTTTTGCTTAATTTAATTAATTTTCTTTTGTACCCCCTTAAGTAATATTTTAAGCAAGGTTTTGTTTCTGTTTCATACAAGATAGTATATTACATAGTGATGGGATTTTAATAATTTTTATTAGCTAATAGGTTATGGTAAATTATACGTCTGAAATCAAGTGGTATTTTAATCGGGTTTTATAAACTTTATCTTTACGATATACTGTACAGATAGCATTTAGAGACTAAGCCCTGGTACCAGCGCATATGACCCTGATATGATAAGTTTAACTTATTCTTGTAGCTGGAGATTATTTGTGCCAATTAAGATTTGATTTCTGTCCTACGGACATTGATTTTAGTTACATTTACTTTTATTTTTATGCCATAACTGACTAAATATATACTTATATTTTTGCATGTTTTACTATCACGTAATTTTGAAAAAATTGTGATTACCGATATCGTGGCTGTGTTATGATAAAGCCTGGGGGTACATTGTCCAGTTTCACTACTGTGAAAGGTTTAACAACTTATGTGGTATAAGCAGAAGTTTTCGTTCTCATTTCGGTCCTATTGTTTGATCGATTTAGGTTAGGGACAAGGAAAAATATATATCTGGCATTTAAAGCATCTGGCGCGAACATTTGAATACTGTGAATCTTGATACTAAACGGACCACGCCTTCTCCACTCAGAGCGAAACTGGGGCCAGGGCTGTTCATCAGGCAGTCGAAATTATTTACATTACCTGTAGATCCTAGTTAGTTGGAAATTGCCTTGTAAGTTAATTTTGTGGCAATCATTGGACGTAAACGCGGACTGCGTTTACGGGGAATTTGGAAGTTATTTGTACAATATTGGATAACAAGAATGAAAATTAAGTATTCTATTGTTCTTTAAAGTGGGTACCAAGTGGAGCTAATTTTTTAAAAAATAAAATATTTCGTAAATTTAATTCTAGCCAAAAATACAATTTGTTGGAAAATTTTTAATAAAACCTAATTTTTACTTACACTATCCATTAGCCCGTTAGTGAAAATATTATTTTTGTATCGCTATCATATGCATATGCTTCACTTTATAAAACATCCTGAATTGTAAATGAAATCAGCGAGAGCCCTAATTTTATTAGACGTATTACCTACCTAGTTCAAGAATACAAAAATGATTGGGATTGGGTAAAATAGACAATTCTAGTACGTTGGTCATCAGAATATCACTAAATTTTCAGAGTCAAAATACTTAAAACTTGTGTACTCAGACATCCATAAACGATCTTACTACTACTAAAATTTGATGAAAATCATTGCGTATTTTACTCAAAATACCAATGGCGTATAATTCCCAAGAAATTTCTTTGAGAAAATTTATGGTGATTGCGGTGGGTGGAACAAGGAAGTTGAAATATTAGAATGCGACGACACTAAGGCGGAGCGGAGGTTCTTCATTCAAAACCGTATACGATGCGATACCATAAAATAAGAATTGATGCAGAGCCGTCTCGGCCGCTTTATGGCTCGAAACCTTATTTCCTTGTTAAGTAGCTTGAAGAGTTCGCAAAGCCGAGTACTTGTTTTGCCAGCTTGCAATTGTCCTATTCGTAAAGTTTCATGTTTTTAATTCAAATGACACTTCGATTTTTAAGAACGATTTTAAACTGAAGTTATTTATTTGTGTGAAATTTCGGATCAAAATTGGCAAGTGATGATATTTTATGATTTCCGATAAGAATTGACACCGCAGCAATGTGTGGAAAAATTAAGTTTAAAATTTGGAGATAAAACACCTTTTAAAACTATGCTTTACAAATTATTTGTAGAATCAAAGCATGGAATACTAACGTTTCATGAAAGAGATGCATTTCTAGGTATTGCGGCGAAACAAATACACACGATTTTGTACGATTACTTACATATATCAATTGCATATCACATCTGTCATGGCAGATATACTTACATACAAAATTGTATTACAAAATAACTAAATTTTATATTAAAAAATATAAAAATAAGCTCATTATACAGGGTGGACCATCGGCAACGTCTTGGTCTGTGGAACTATAACTATTTGATATTTTTTTTAAATTTGTTTCTACAGTGAGATGTGTATCAGAAAAGGAAACAATTTTAAAAGTAATTTTAATTATACGGATTCTCTAAGAAAGTGATACATATTAAACTTCGTTTTCTTATAAATGGAACACCCTGTATTTTATTTTATATCAGAATTGCTCTAGATTTTGCCAATAAGAATAAGATTATAGAGGGTATTTTAAACGCTATAAAAAGTTTTGTATAAAAATCGTATTGATTTTATTGACCTGTTGTATACTGCAAAAGAAACAATTATAAACTAGTTTTTTGCGGTAAATAGTTTTCAATATTAGTTAACATATAAACAAATCTGTACAGGGTCAGTCAAAACTCAAATAAACCATTTTATCTTTTTTTTTTCAACTGACCACTTTATTTTATGTGACCATTTAACAGTACTTTGAGTTAAGCATTCCCTATTCCTAAAGTTATTAATTTTGGGATATTTTAAAATTTAAATGAGAAGAAAGTTAATTTACAAAAATACCTAAATTTTAAATGGTTACTAGTTACAGTAAATAGCCTTGGAATTTAACCAGATATTGTTCATTATTGAGTAAATAAGTTTTTAACAATACCTAATGCGACATTTACATTCAGTAAAAATTTAATAAAAATAGCAACTGAAAACTTCACATAACACCTTCTTTATTCTAAGTTTATTAAGTGTTATTTCGACAGATTATATTTAATTTGAATATTCTCTAAGTAGCCTCAAGGTGGTTTTCAAAAGTTCTACTCACATTTCTAACCATTTCTTAAGGATCACTCGAAATACTTTTATTCATGATTAAGGGTCATATTACCAAACTGGCAAGCCTTTTTTAAAAACTAATATGGCCATACCATTGATGTTTGTAATAACAGACTGCCAGTATTGGGGTTTCAAAGTCAACCCAAAAATATAATAAACTTAGAATAAAATAGGTATTATAACGAAGTGAGTCTATGATTGCTATTGGTGTTTATTTTTAACTGAGTTTTAAAGTGCTATTAGAAATTGTCAAAAACTTATTCAGTCGATAATAAATTATATCTAGTTTAATTAATTCTAATTACTAATTAAAAAACAGCCTATTTTCTGTTAACCATTGCCAGTAAAAATTAAAGTATTTTCTGAATTAGTATCTTTTTTGTCATTTAAATTTAAAAAATCTCCAAAATTTATTATCAATAGGTACACCAAATGCTTTATTCGAATGAAACTCTAATTAAGTTACTTTTAAAAGGTGATAATCATAGATTGGTCAATTTAAAAAAAAAATATGTATTTGAGTTTTAACGTACCATTTACATATTTGTTTTGAATTAAAAAAAGTAATGCATCGGCATAAAAGTTGAATAATATCGATAACCTTTTCCTGCAAAAAAAATATTTTCAATCGTTTTTTTTTTACAGTAGGTATACAATTCATTGAAATCAATACGATTTTTATATAAAACTGGTCATAGGGTATAAAATGGCATGTATAATCTCATACTATTTGTTATTGTTATGATGGGAAAAGCAAGGCAATTTAAATATAAAATAAACGTGCCATTAAAAAAAAAAATTGATATGTATCAGTTTCTTGAAGAACTTCTACATAATTGAAATTTGTTGCGGTTTCTAATCATCTCGCTGTGAAAACAGATTTTAAAAATCAAATTTTCATTCTACATACCAAGGAGCTATTTGTAGCCCGCCTTGTATACATAAAAAATTATAAAAATAAATGATAAGATTTTTTTTTAATTAATAACCGGAAGTTCTTCGTCTTCTCCTATCTTTTGAAACTTTTGATAATGACTAAATTGAAACGAAATGATATTTGGTAATTAATAAAAATATTTTAAAATATTGTGACAGTAAAACAAGTTGCAATAATGCTTATAATCGAACAAAATAATACAGAAGGTAGATGAACCACCTCGTTAACGTACAATCATAGTACTATACCGGTGGATTGCGAATGATATCAAATGAATATCACGCGCCGTATGACTGCAGAATTTATCAGTAATCTAGTAATTTTTGCATGTTTATTGCCAAATTATATTCCTTTAGTGGCATAAAAAGACTATACTGGCAAATTGAAGATTTAAATGGATCACTCTGGTGAATATTAATAAATGAAAATAGGTTTATTATCTATTTTTGTTATAATAATCATATATGTACCTAGTCGAATATGTACTAACGTGATACCAAATTGAAAGATATAAACATGAACTTAGGTACTATATCAGACAAGAACAAACTTGTACAAAAAATTTAGTTTATAAAATATTTATCGTAAATCGATAAAGCGATGCACATCTAACTTCATTAAATATTAGTTTTTAACTATCTTTGTGCATGTGCTGATAATATGGAACCTGTAACTTGTCTGTTTATTTACTTTAGAGACGTGCGTTTGGCATCGCCTCCAAATGTTTGGCAATCATCCTACAAAATTGTACTCTCTATTTTAGAATTAAAACTGATTTCAATTGATTTGGTGTTTTTGACTCTTGTAAGTGATCCACACAAGGAAAAACTTTTTGTCTGTCTAACTAATACAAAAAGTCCCAAGAACGGAGAAGAAATATTTTAAAAGATAAGGATATCTGTTTATATTAACACCGTTAAACACAGAAAAGAAGTCGTAAATAATATTAATTTATTATAATAATGACTCGAAGACAATCAACATCGTCGACCTATTGCGTTATTTTATTTTTGTATCACTAATTTTTAAATTATTAGTTAATGTACTCTTTCTAATATAATAACAGCTCTAATGTTTTATTTAAATGTAGTTTACTCGAAATATAGCCTTGCAAACTTTTGCCAGTTCCCTACTTTCATATAGATAGTGGTTAAATATGTGTTCCTACGGAGTTACTTTTTCAAAATTTTGTCTAATTTTGTTTGTTTTTTATTCTTTTTTCAATTTTTTTTTTATAATCGGCTCAGTAAGTTTGTTGGAACGAGATAAGTGAACTGTTATTACTTATGGGATAACAATTCGTTATGTTTAGATTTACATTAGGTGTACGGCTGTAATAGAGAGAACATACGTATTGAAGAAATAAATAAACAACTAGGTTATTACTCTAGTCAATGGCTTACATTAAACTAGAGAACTATCGAAGGCATTCAAAAAAGTAAAACTCTCAGGTAAATTTTGGATTTAAATAGAGAGACTGTACAGGAATAAAAAGACTTGAAAGAGGAGTGAAGTCCAAAACTCTTGTCAGAAGGCGTGACTTGTTTCGGGACCCTAAGTCCCGAAACACCATAATTTGTCAAGTAAAGTTTTGTACAGTAATTTGTGAATTTTAGGTAATTTTTTTTTTACTTATTTTTAAAATGTTTTGTTTGAGATATTTAATTAATTTACATATAAATGTAATTTTTTTACATTTTCGTTCAGAGTATTATATTCATCTTATATATTATATTATTATATAGTTAAAGTTTCTAGTGCTATTTAAGTTGTTACTAAGTTCAAACTATATAACTCAATAAAATGTTTATCTAGTTGTCATAAATTATTACTATTATTTTGAAGGATATATTATCAAATAGTGCTTTATTCCCTAGATATAACTTGATTCATTTATTCTTGAGACTATTATTTACTTTAAACTTATTGTAAATATACATTTGTTACTGTTTTAATACTTAATATTCTTTTCTCCCTTTTCCAAAACCAGTTATGAAATATTCCAAGCATTTGTGAAGCCTCTACGTATCCACCCTTAAAGGATCAGAAGACTCTAAAACTAGTTTCCAAAACCGCTCGACTTATGCTATTAAGATACAATTATATATTTTTCTAATTTTATTTTTTTATTATTTTTTATTTGCCACTGGTGAATCAATGTTCCTTCTGGACTCCCGGACCTTTTGACTGATGACAGTGCTGCCTTAATCTGTTATTAATATACGAGGATATATCAGTATATAACGAGACTGGTGCTATAACTTCTTTCAGAGGTAACATTTTATAACCCAAAAAATGAGACATGAAAGCCTTATATTTATTGTACTACCCCGCAGGTAGGCTTTGATTTAACTTTTGACATTTGTTACAAATTAATTATTGAATTGTCAGTGTTTTGCGTACCCATCGAAAAATGAAAGTGGAGCAAAGATACGCGATAAAATTTTATGTTCGATTGGGTAAAACACCAACTGAAACTTTTGAAATGATTAAAGGTGCATATCTAGATAATAGTTTATCACGATGTAGAGTGTTTGAGTGGCATAAAAAGTTTAAAGACGGTTGTGAATCAGTTGAAGATGAACCTCGTCCCGGTCGACCACAAACTGCGAGAAATGACACAAAAATTGCAGAAATTAACGACTTGATACAAAATGATCGCCGGATTGGCATAAAACGAATTTCTGACAATGTTAATTTGTCTTACGGTACCACTCAAAAAATTATTCATAAAGATTTAGAGTACCGGAAGATCGCGGCAAGATGGATTCCAAAAGTGATGACCGATGAACAAAAAGCGAATCGAGTGACAATTTGTCAGCAGTGGAAAAGGCAATTGCAACGTAACCCACAGTTTTTAAATAATGTGGTTACATGTAACGAAAGTTGGTTTTATCATTACGATCCTGAATTGAAGTCTCAAAGTATGCAATGGAAGCATAAAGGCAGCCCAAGACCGCAGAAGGCCAAAACTGCTAAAAGCGCTGGTAAAGTGATGCAGCTGATTTTTTTTGATAAATTTGGCGTTATTTACGATCACATTGTACCTAGAGGACATACAGTAACAGGGGAGTACTATTCTAATGTACTTCGAGGACCCTTGAAGGCAAAATTAAAGAAAAAAGGCCGCTTTATCAGGACTTTGGCTGGACGCTGCATCACGACAATGCTCCGGCTCATAGATCAATGATTTGTCGACGAACAATTGAAGAATTAGGGGTTGAAATTATGGTTCATCCCCCCTACTCTCCTGACCTTGCTCCATGTGACTTCCATTTGTTTCCTGAAGTCAAAAAAGAATTGAGAGGTAGAAGATTTGAGTCGGATTTAGAGCTCAACAACGCTGTGATGGGTATACTAAACAGACTATCAAAAAATGGTTTCTCAGAGGTTTATGATAAGAGGATAAAGCGATGGAATAAGTGTATTCAACAGAATGGAGAGTACTTCGTAGGATAGTTGTTGAATTTTTTAAAATAAATGTTTCGTTGTTATACTATAGCACCAGTCTCGTTATTTTCTGATACATCCTCGTATTAACAACAGTAGTTAAAGACTTATCAGTAGTTACAAATATAGTCTTTAGACTTATTGATTCTTACATTTGATAATCAGCGGTGATCCTGTACGTTTCCTGGTTGTTACACAATGTGTGGTGACGATCGGCCAGCCAGAAGTATTGGCACTATTCGACTAAAGTGCATAAATCTGGTGATGGGAAAACGTTCTCAAATCATCGACCGTTCTATTTTAATAATACGATACTGTCGTTTGTCGATTTTCATCCAAAACATAAGGTAGGAATAAATCGATTACAAAAATTGAAAAGAGTAAACATATTTAAAAACAATATAAGCCAATCCGCAAAACTAATCACTTTCAAATATTGAAAAAGTTACTCTCAAACAAAGATTTAATTTTTACCTACATGTCCTTATTTTTTCTTTAATGAAAAATAAAAAATAAGCTTTAAAAGTGGGGGCTATTTTTCGTATTAGAGACAATAACCAAAGTAAATATTCCTATTAATATTATTAGGCTATGTATACTTAACGCATTCTCTTTGTTTAAATAAATATTTTGCAAAGCAATTTAATAAATTTTTGTAACATTTGTAACAATTAATGAATAATAAATAAATAAATAAATAAATAATTCTTTGATATTTGATAAGCCGTACGACGCCTATGCTGACTATGTGCTTTTTATTGGAATTTTCATTCATAAACAAAAGTATTGATCACGCATATGAATCACATTCTCCAATATTTTGATCAAGTATAGTTTAACATGATTTCCGGTTGCCGTCAAAAGATGAGGCAAGCAAAAAATAACATGAGAAAACAATCTTCTTGTCTGTGATCCAGTAGGGAACGATCAAACCATGTTCTTGCATACAATACTAGGCTACTACAAATTTTATCTACAAACATACTTTTTTTCAATAAATGAGAGGAGATGGAAAGTGGTTGAAATACATTACTTAAGATAAGATTTTGGATCAAATCTTGTGATTGTTGGATATAGTTTAAAAACATAAAGAAAATGTTATTTTAATATGCTGAATAACACGCATGTTCAAATTTCAGTTTAATGTAATGTATATATTTCCGTGAAAGTGCCTAATTTTTTTTTTAAATCAATGCATTTTCGAAATATTTGGTTGTCTTTTTGAATATTGGGTTCTAATGTTTCTACAAAAGTCTATTAAGGATTATCCCAACTTTACCATTTTAAGTTGTTTCGAAATTGCAAAAGCATTTAAATTGCTCAGCTCTTACCGGTGATATTTTAACCAAAATAATCCACATACTCGTTATGTCCAATATGTGCTTTAACCAAAATTAATTGAACCTTTTTATATGTATCATGGATTTTGAATAGTATCTTTTTAATGATAAATATGAGTTGATTAGTAATACTAAAAAACAATAGTAGGAGAATAATTATTGACCTCCTGTTGTTGCATTTCACTGTTTCTCTTTCATTGTACGTAATGTCCATATTATAGGTAATACCCAATATTTACTTCAAAATTTTTTTTAAATAATTAGTCTGGGGGTGGTTGGTTCAGTGGTAGCAGTCTTTGTCTGCGTATCCAAGGGTCTCGGGTTCGAATCCCACCGTTGGCCGGGATTTTTTAATTTAATTTATATATTTAAAATTAATTCTGATGCCTTGGTAGGATTCCTCACTCGACAATTTACTGTTGGGTTCTAATTAACAGTTCTGTTCCTAAAACGACGCTGGGAAACACTAACAAAGCCTACACATAACACCAGGCTAATATCCTTAGTATTTGATGCAGATGACACCAAAAAAAGATAATTATTGTATAGTTACGTGTTGTAATTGTGAGGGCGTATCAATATTTATCTTTCAAAATATCTTTTAAATAAAATGTTATCTTGAAATGTATTTTATTTATTAATTTTTTAAAAATAAATCATTCCAAAAATTTGAAAATTGTACGGTTAAGTATGTTATCATTATCATAAATATTTGATAAAGTAAATTCGGCTAAGGTGTAATACCTGTAATCCGATTTATTGTGTCCCCTGCTTTCCGCTTTTCCCGTATTTGGGTACTATATTTAAATAGTACTGTGCCTTTGGTTAGTTTAAGTAGTTTCCCTACCAAGTGTTTCAAGGAGCGCTCTTTCCAAAAAGCTTAGCAAGAGCTTCGCATTCGATAATAACATGATATCAGGTTTTCTCCCGTAGTCGTGGATATCTAGGATTTGCGAACTGTAATACAACAGCAGCCATGCGTGGGTTTGGTCCCTTTAGCATGAGCTTACTGTGTCCTGTTATCTGTTGCCAGTGAGTTTAAGTTAAGTGGTTATCTACCTTTTCACTGCCTGTTGAACAGAGTTTTTGTTTGTCCGAAATACAGACTTAGGTCTTACTAATGGTAGTTCTGATGATCCCTCTTTGGCAGTTTATCAGCCTTTTATCTCCTTGGATTTCTTTATTTCCTTGTATTCACTCTACTTTTACCTTATGGTGCGTTGCCAATTCATTATGTATTATAAGGCAGTTACAGACAATCTTTGACTTGATTCTGTTTAACCTAAGCGAATTTAAGGCTGTTTGGTTTTACGAGAGTATTAAGAAAGTTTGTTTTTTGTGCTTCCTTATCTTGTACACCCTTTAATGACTAGCTGAAGAGGTGATTTCCATAGAGGATGTCAGTATACTTTTCAGAGCTTCTCTAATTCGTCATTCAAGCTAAGTGATACGTCCTCTGGAGGAAATTTTTAAAATGTGTCTATAAGTAGGGCTTTTCTTCAGTGTTGCCAGGAGTAGCGGAATTTCGTTACTTTGCCTTGAAGAAGTGAAAACACCTTTTTTTAAGTAGCAAATTTTTGTCTAGCAATCTGTAATTATACTCTAAATTAATTCAAGGATTTAAAAAAAAAACCAATTTACTATATATATATATATATTTTTTTTCAGTTAATTTATCAATTTTGTTTTAAAACCAGTTTATCATTTGACAAAATTGGCGTTCGTGTATGTTGTTTATATTTTAATTTGTATCAATTATATTTCAATTTTTTTTTTACTTCTAAGGATTAAATTTGTTTATGTCTGATAGTATATGATAGTGTTTATATTAAAATGAAATTTGCGAAAAAAAAAAACTCAACAAATTGCAATCTATATGTTGTTAATTGTTAATGTCAAAATCAAAACTGTAAGTTTTCATTAGTTTTTCCATTCCCATTCACTTCATAATATAAGAATAAGGACAGTAAGATTTTTAATTAAGTTTATCAATAATAAACGTCAGGTACCTAAAATTTCCTTTAAACCTCAAAATAAAACATGTCCTGCGTTTAGTAAACAAATATTTCTAAATGTTTGTCTAGCATCTAGATATATGAATATTTCCAACAAATTAGTCATAAACACATGATAATAATTATATTTATGACAAAAGCAAGGAAACTAAACTTAAATTAACACTAAAAAAAATTCAAAAATACTATGGTAATGATAATATCTAAAAACAGTTAAAAAATCACAAATAATACAAAATCCCGCTCAAAGCAAACACAATATAAATAAACAAACTTATAGGTGACAGGCGCGCGAAAATTAATTTGAATCACAAATAGATATGTTTATAGTTAAACACCATTATTTTTAATTAGGTTTATTTCAAAATAATTTAAAAAATTAACTCTAAGTATTACAATTTTCCACTTTAATTTATTACCTTTATGAAACATCTGCTCGTAAAACTTTACCACGATCGAATTCTATAATATTTTGACTGTTACTGTCCTAAATATATTTCTGTCTGAACTACGGTGTTCTTCCAAACCCACTCGTACTGAAGCTCTAGGCTTATTGAACCCCACAAATATATTTAAAACGGACCTGTTTCGCCAATTCGACTCTGCGTTCCAAGAACAAATCGTAATTTAAACGATATATCTTTTTACCAGAAAGACAACATATATTTCATACACATACGAAAGCGTATCTTTGAGAAAAGGATGGTTTATTTGCTTATGCAATTTTTAAATTGTCTTGATTTTCCGTATATGGACTTTCACGGTTATGAGCATCGAGCAGTTACAAATGGAATGGTCAAAAATAAATTTGACCCTAACCGATACCAAGACATCGTTCCTTCAGGGGTCGGATGTCATTTGCTTATCTATAGACATTCTGTTATTAGTTATTAATAATAATGTTAAGGGAAGCCCTATACAGGGTGTTTCTGAATTCAACCGAAAAAATTTAGTCGGTGATTACTCGTGGAAAATTATGACAAAATTACAACAAAATTTTCTCATACTAACCGTTTAAGAAATATTACCCTCGAAAATAAGTAAGTAAAATTCAGTTTTAAAATTTTTCACAAATACGAGTTAATGCAGAATTCTGAAGCACGGCATAAGAAACAATCGGCAGGCTAACTTGTCTTGGCGGCAACGCTACGCACACATCTAAGCGCACACCGCCATTTTGGGGTCAAACCTCTCAATCAAGCCAGTGGCGTCACTGCCGTCGTTTATATCGACAAAAACAAACAAGTTGCTGCAGCCTTCGAGCATATATTACTAGAGTCATCGTCCAAATGGACTTTGTTTTGGTACAGGGGGGAAGAATAGTGTCCAGCATTCCCA
Source organism: Psylliodes chrysocephalus (assembly GCA_927349885.1). NCBI lineage: Eukaryota > Metazoa > Arthropoda > Insecta > Coleoptera > Chrysomelidae > Psylliodes > Psylliodes chrysocephalus. Next base: position 44,790,793 of record OV651821.1, read on the forward strand.
TTGATCTGTTTCATTTTGCTTGGCATGTCAAATCGTTTTAAATTGTCAGAACTGTCATTTGATTTTTGACTTTCATTAATTTCTAGCTTATTTTTGTAGTTTATAAGTGATTTTTTTTTTTATTACTTTAGTGATACAAATTTTAACAATGGTGAGAGTTTGTGTAAGTTTTAAATAGAAATACGAAAAGGAATCGTCAAGGTCATTCCACAAGTAAGTAACCATTAGCGTCTCTACCATTTTTATAAAAGAAACATAAGTACCTACATTTTATGCAAAAGGCCGTTAAACATGAATTTAAAATAAATGGTAAATTTAGTGAATTAAATTTAAAGAACTTGTATTATGTATGAGGAATATTGTTTTAGATTTTGGACTCTACTAAAAAGTTAAAAAAATAATTACAATTTTTTAATATTAACAAGCTTTTCGTTTTTAACTCATTTTATCATAATAATGTTGAAGATGTTAAATCAATATTTTTTTTTGTAGGTTTCTAACTAATCCTGCCGAAAAACGCATTTGATGAAACATATTGAAACTTACTCCAGAAAACATTTCAAATAGTGATTTTTTATGGACATATGTTTATGTCACAGACTGGATGTGGAGAAAGAACTAGATTCATTCCAGGTGCATTGCCGTAAGGACTTACTGAGACCCCAGAAGAATATAAAATTAAAAGGTAAAGAACCCTGCACTTGTGGGTTAATCGTTCAAATTTTTTTAATTTTTTAGTGATGATCTGAACCATGAAGCCTCTGTTGCAGGAAAAGAAAATACTGAATTAGAAAGCATAAAAGTAACTAAGGGCCGATTCCACCGTTGTGTTAAACGGAGATTAAAATGACATTGTTAATTTAAAAATGTCAATTTAAACTTCGTTTAACACAACGGTGGAATCGGTCCTATGTACTTTTTAATACAACATAAATTTTATTTTCAAATACTTACCAATTACTAACTATTTTTTTTATAAACCACAAACATTGACAATCATTATTTTTTATTAAATATACCTATGTTCTTTAATTAAGTAGACTGCTAGTCGTTAAGAAATAAGCAAAGCCTAATGTGATTTTTTCATTAAAAAAATCATTTTAAGCTTCTTTTCTTTGTACTCCTAGTCATTAAGAAATAATCGAAGCTTTTAAGACACTTTTACGATAAAAATTAAGCTTCACTTATTTGTTAACGACTGGTAGTGCAAATGTACCTAATTATTAGCTTGATTTCTATTTGTAGGATATCGTTTAGTTATCTATTGAACATTGTTTATGAACAATATTTTTATGTTTAATAAATTATTGGAAAAAATTATTTTATTGTAATTCTCGTACACGTGTGTTGATATATATCATAAATATTTTTATAATATACCCAATATTTATTTATATTTTTGATTTTTATATATAAGCTCTTTATCTTTTTGATTTTTATATATAAGCTCTTTATCTTTTTTATTTTTTTTATTGCCTATTATTTTAACCTTCATTTTCCGTTGTACACTTTCTGATGTTTGAATTAAAAAAATCTGATGTATCCAACACAAATAATAATAATAAATAATAATAATTTACTATTACTAGATACCTACTTAATTAATGCAAGTTTATAAAATATGTGTATAATTTAAAGAATTTTAAAGGTAAATATCAAATTTATTTATTTGTATTATTGCAAACCCCGTAAAAATGATGCGACACTGAAAATAGTGTCTACCTGTTTCCCCTCATAACCCAAACAAACGCTGTTGAATGCGGACTCTATGAAATATATATGCTCGAAGGGTGCAGCTCGGAATCAGTAGCGCGTATCTTAAATTTATTTTGATGGTGATGTGTGTATTATGTAGTTATTGTTATTTTTTTAGAATTATAGATATTTTGTAACACTTTTAATATAGCAGTTGTTTTCCAGTGTTAATTTGTTAACTTTTACGTGTTACGTGTATTAATAGTTATTTGTGTAACTAGTGCAAAAAGTGTATCTTTGTTGCATGAAGCATGAAGTTTGCAGCTTGAGACGAAGTCGAAAGCTGCAATCATGCTGAGTGCAACAAATATGCTTTTTGCACGTGTTGCACACAATATTTTTTCTACGATCGAAATAAAATATACTCTTATATCAAATTTTATTAGAATATTTTACAAAAGGTACCAAAAAAATCTCTTATTTTACGTTTATTTCAATTTTAATGTCGCAGTTATTGCAGTTTACTATGTTTAGTGACGGAAAAACTTAATTTCCAGCAATATTTTGAATTTTTTGAATTTTGGTTTCATTTTTGACTGGCTCTTCATTTGAAACACCTCTTTTTCGTATTGTGAAGCTTCCGGTGCTGGTACTTGGTTGACCTTCAAGAATTTGAGCAGCTATTTCTGTTTTTTTAGAAATAGACTCCTCAATGTAGCCCTCAGCTACAGTTGAGGATTTCCACCCTCCGTGCCGTTTCAAAGTTAATATATCTGCGCCGGATTCTACTAGTAAGGTTGCAGAAGATCTGCGAAAGCAGTGTCTCGTGTATTCCATTGGGTTTTCAATATTTAATTATTTGGCAATATCACTTGGGATTTTGCCAAAAGTGTTTACACCAACAGGTTGAACGGAACATTTTCCGTCATATTATCTAATAAAAAATTTATTGTGGCTTGTTGATTGGGGACAAAGGGATGCATATTTGCGATACATTTCCACAAAATTAAAGGATCTAATTTGTCCGCTTATTACAAATGATCGAGGTTTGTTGCTCTTGCTGTCGGGAATTTTTACTGTTATGATAGAATTCATGTTATTTATATCATTTAAAGTAAGTTTCTGTAACTCATCCCTGCGGCATGCTCCTGCAATCCCAAATACTGCAACTATCTAAAAGAAACAAATACCTACGTATAAAGTTAAAAAAAGATTATTTTTATATTTTACCTTCATCATTAAATATTTACTGTCGGGAGCTTCAACTAAAAACTTATCAAGTTGCTCTCTTGAAAAAACTTTGGACTTTTTGGGGCGATACCCTACCGACTTCTTCTTTAAAAAAGGAATTAATTTTTGAAAATTTCGAATTTCCACATTATTGTTTATTAAAAGTGTAGCCTTTAGCATTGAGTACTCTGACCACAAAGTCGATGGCTTCAGTATTTCCGACTTTTCTTTTAAATATGCAAGTACTACGTTTTCTGTAATATTTCCAACAGATTTAGTCTCACACCATTCTGTGAACCGTTTATAACATACTTCATAATTTTTTTTTGATTTATTGGGTAGTAAATCTGCCGTTGCTTCATTAGCTCTTTCCACTAAATCTGGAGGAGCACAGAAACTGATAGTTTCTTCCTCACTATCCGAACTGAACATTTTTAATAACTTTACAACTTAATAAATGTTTAAACTATTAATTTGACACACACAGAGACAAATACGCAGATGTAACTGGATGTAACACGAAAATATTCTGACAGTTCAGGGTATTTACAAAATAATTCATAGGTAACTACGAAAATTAAGAAATATTTGCATTAATTAAAATTAGAGTAAAAAATCTTTTAATTCTGTATTTTATTTCATTCCTATCTAACAAGCGAATTTGGTATTAACAAAAGGGTAGATAAAATATATATTTCTACTTTTTGAAATTTAATCACAAATTCCAGTAATAAAGTGACTGTATATATTTTGGTTTAAGAAACGTTTCTTTAAAACCCATGATGGCCTAACGGCTAAGATGTTTACCACCCACCGGAGAAGTTCGGGTTCGATTCCCGACGCTGTGTTCTTTTTTATTTTTTTCCAAAAAATTGACTGACAATTCGAAGTGTTTTTTGCAATATTGCAAAAAATAAGTTACTTTTTTGCACTAGTGCACAAAAGTAAGCAACTTTTTGCACTAGTGAAAAAAATTAAACTTTTGGCACAGTATATAGAGTAAAAAAATAGTCACTTTTTGCACGATCGTAGAAAAAAGCTTTTTTCGGTTTCCGATCCCTTTAGGTAGGTATGTATGGTATATATTTAAAAAATCCTAGGTTATGGGTCAGTTCGTCAGTTGTAAACCTATTAGTAAGATGTAGGTAGGGTGCCTGGTTAACGTTATGTAAAGTATAGCGTCAATTTATATTTACTTATGTAGGTATATTATTAAGATTTTAAGTTAAATGTTATATTTTAAACATCTCCTTATTCTAAGTGTGCTCCCGTATGGAGTTGACAAAATGGAAAAATAATTAGTTTTATTTTAAGGAAAAAGTCATTATAAAAAAATTCTGTTTGACGAAAAAATTGGTTTACTGTATTAATATGTTAGGTCAGGTATACAGAGTCTTAATAAATAAAGACATATGAAATTGACAAGAGGAACAAATCTTTATTATTGATTTTACGAAGAAAAGTCACAGTTTTCCTGTCGGTTCCCCTTAATAACTTCAAAAAAAAACTTTTTCTTCTAATTTTTTTCAATATGCAGAATTGTTTGTAAGGAGACTTGTTTTCTGAAAAAACTTATTATTAATCGTAATTGTGTTATTCCCAAATATTGAAATGCTTAACAAAGATTTAATTCTGATATTCATTTTGATAATAATTATTCTAGATATGCGAATTTAATTATGTATTAACCAAGCTTTTTAATCCTAATAAATCAAAAGTATTTTCATTACATAAAGCAAGAAAATCTTAATTAGACATTAATGAAATTATAAGTAGTAAAATAAAAATTAGTAATGAGTCACATACAATCAAAATCATGTTTCAAGCAGTTTTTCGCTCTCAACGATTGTTTTTTTTTTTTTTCGTTTCAGGATTTATGGATGGAACTCTTGTTTTATTTCGCACGATTAAAGAAAAATGTTATTTAAAATAGTTGTTTATTCAGAAAATGTATATTATGTTTATTGTTGTAACCAATAAAGATTCTACAAATAATATTTAGTTAATATATAATTTCGTTTTAGTTTTACACTTCTAAAATTATTTAACATAAAATTTTACATTTTTTAACACGCATGAGATGCGTATTAAAAAAATTCTATTAAAAATGTAAAATTCTTATATTTTGTCGAAGTAAATTCAAAAGCCCCCAAATTTTCAAACTAAAATAGCATTACATCTTTCTATATTACCGACTGAGTATTAATTGCACAAAACTATCCAATATGTCGCTGAAGGTAAACATGTTGCCAAATTTCTGTGAGGAATCGGCAACTCTTAATGAAAACACTACACCGGTCTAATTTCAAAGGACGTTCAAAAAATTGCAATGTTTAAATTTATTACATTCTGGAACTGAAAACTGCGAAGCAGATGGGGATGCTTTACTTGTAATGCTGCATGAAATGAAATTCGATGAACCTCGTATATGTTATTAAGGGCCGATTCCACCGTTGTGTTAAACGAAGATTAAAAAGACATTTTTACATTAACAATGTCATTTTAAACTTCATTTAACACAACGGTGGAATTAGCCCTAAGTTACATTTATATAGAAATTTCAAGACCCTCAATAAAAACTAGCTAATTATTTGGCGCAATCTGTAGAGCATATTGTCTTTCTTAATGCTATTCTTATAAGTTAAATTTAAATATATTTAATGTAAATTTTTACCTTTTTTTTTAATACGACCCTGCCTATCAATACCTTATTTATTTACAAAATGTTTAAATACTCTTTATTCCGGCCCTGACTAAGACCCCGAATGGCGTCGCCAAGGCCAAATTTTCACTAGTAATACCACTAGAGGTCAAATTATTTCCGGAAATTTTTTCGAGCTCATGAATAATTTAAAAATTTTCTAAAAATATTCATGAGCGAGAAAAAATTCCACGCCGAATTATGGTTGAAAATTAAATATTTTTAAAATTTATTTTTCGTTTCTCAACAATGCAAATTATTTTCTCCAAGTGACCTGTGAAACATAAAAGGTGTTGTCGCCTTGATTGTTGAGTTGTCATGGTAACTAAGTGAGACCCTAACCTCGAATATAATTTCAGTTTAGAAGTTGTCAAGCGGCCCGACGTAAAAAAATGTTTCGCTGCAATTATTTAGGCCTTCAAATTGCTTATTTCTACTCATTGTAGTTGCATGGGAATACCATTCGAAAATAGAAAATAGTATATTCTTTAATTTTACGTAAGTTTTAAATAACTACAAGTGGTAGAAAATTGTTTTTCTGCGTTTTTATTAACATGCGTTATGAGCGCTTTAAAATGGTATGAAATTCATAACCAGCGTCAGCAAGCATCAATCGTAGGAGGCTGTGATCATTGTATTTTGACAGTTCAAAACATTAAATAACTCGCGTTTTGTTACACAGCAAGTAAAACCAACAAAATTACCTATTTGTTTAAAAATGAATCGATTTGAAAATCATACGCTATGCAAAATATGCGTGAAATTGTCTGATGTAATGATCAATCATTGCACCATGACTTACTTACTCGGATTAATAGAGGATTGTGGCTCCAACTTGAAAAACATAAATTTGTTCCGAATTGTGCACGAATATTTGCACCTAAACTACGCAAAATTCAAAGTGCTGAATGGGAAAAAGGTGAATAAATTAGTGTCTAAATATTATATATATTTTATAAGACATAGACACATAATTCAAAGCATCCAAAGTCCTGCATTTTCGCCATTAAGAAGAATAGAAGTGGCCAAAGAATATAGAAAACACCTTAGCATTGTAACTGAAATGTATCAAAACTAAACCTATTATGTGAACAAATAAAAAAGTCTGTCAGAAATGGTCTGTTATTGTAAACGTCAAAAAATTTCCAGTATAATTCGCTGTTGGGTACCCCACGAGAAAAAAATTTCCACTAAAATACCTCCGTTGCCATGGTGATCTGTCAAAACACGTATTTTGATTGGTTCAAAATTACAGGTGTGGAATTTTCTTAGTATAATATTTGTATGCGATCAGCGGCAAGTGAGCCTGTCGATTGTTTCTTATGCCGTGTCTGAAGATTACATACGCTTCAGATTGTATTGCTTAAGCTACGTTTTCCTAGCTGCGTAAAACGCAAGCGCAAAACACTTGTGGTATACGCAGGGCGATTCATGCAGTATGTGTTGCGTGAACAGTGTATTCCAACTTGGCTCAAATCAGTTCGAATTAAAATGTTTTACAATGCGTTGAGTATTAAAATGGCTGGTAGTAATAACATAATGAGAAAAGAGTTCTAATCTCGTCACGATGGAGCTGCGAGAGGAAGAAGAATAAATATTTATTATAAGTAATTTGTTAAAACAAAGTAGACAAAGTTAGTTTTTTAAAAGAAAGGATTATGAAGGCTGCTTTAAGTTTACTAACCATTTGGACAATAATGAATTGAAATTTATCATATCAACTAATGGGTAGTCCAGAAAATCTTGATTAAGTTTTCTTGCCAGCCATATTCAACTAAAACACAATTTACTTCCGCACGACGCACACTGAAGTATCGACATGATAAAACTGACCGAAACAATATTTGTTTACACTAGCGTAGCCAAGGATTTCTTTATCTAAATTACTTAGTTATTATGTTACCTCAAAGATTATTCTAGTTAACAAGTGCTTTTGGGGTCAAATTTTTTTCTCCGCCTCCGAAAAATATGAAAGAGGGGTCATTTGATTCTTAAAAAATAAATCAAGGGCCACTTGCAAAAATTCAAAAGTTATAAACAATTAACTGAAAAACAAAAAAATAGCATTTGGTTTTTTAAAAATATCTCAAAAACTATTTGACATTTTCCAAATTTGAAAACAAATTAAAATAGAGAATGAAATTTCCCCAAAAGAAAGTTCTATCACTTTGAACTGTAGGACCAATATACGACCGAAAAGGAGACTCTGGTTTGCGTAAGCTTCGCTCACTGTGGACCTTTAATGAATAAATATTATATAAACTTATTAAATATGAAAATTACGAATTGAAAAAATTCAAGCATCTACTGAATAGATGAGTGAACAATAATCCGTGGTCAAACAATTTTATTGCGATTTTTCTATTAATTACGCATTAGTTAATTAACAATTTTTCATTATTTAAATATTAACATTACAAGTGCGATAATTGTTAAATAACAAATCTGAGATTTTTTCTTTTCTGGTTTTTTGAAACAATTTTTGAACGGTCTTATAAGAGATTTCTGTTGGAAAATTTAAAAAAATGTTATTTTTTACTTTGCTATTAACTACTTACTTAGTTTCAAAATTAAAAAGCTTCGTTAATCATTAAAATTTTTTTTTTTTTATATTACCATTGATCCATTTTTTATCTTTAGAAGCAACATGAAAATGAACATGAAATGATGCAAATTATGATTTAGAAAAAATATTTTACTACAAAATGTTTGATAAAAATGGATATTTTATGAATTTATTTAATGGACCCATTTTATTGATTTGTATACATTTATATACCGCACACTCTTAAACCGATAGGTAACTAAAGAGATTAACATAGGTTATAGTAGAATAGGTAAGTAATAGATTAGTTTAGTAATTAGAGTAGCTTAGGGTAAGTTAGAATTAAATAGAAGTAAAATAGTGTACATAGTTAAGCGTAGGATAGATTAGAAGTAGAATAATGTAAATAGTTAAGCGTAGAATAATTTAGAATAGTGTAGTTTAGTCTAGTTTAGTTTAGAGTAGCTTAGAATAAGATAGGCTAGCAAATAGAATAAGTTAGAATAGTGTAAATTAGGGTATTTTAGACTGGAATAGATTTAGGTAGAATAAAACCCGTAACAAACGGATCAATAGTAATATAAAAAAATAATTTTTAAGTATAGTAAACGATAACATTTTTGTCCCACTCTGTTTTCAAATACCAGAGTATTAAAATTTTTGTCTTATATTAAATAAACCCACTCGAGTTACCAAAGATTCCAAAATTGCGCTTAACCACATTTTTATTAGAATAGAAAAATGCCTGAAAACTAAATTTCCATTTTACCTGTAATATTTCAAAACGACATGACAGACCATTTTACTCCTTCTGTAGATATACATTTTCTTTTAAATAAAAAAAACCTAAATTGACAAATGACCAAAAATTTCAAAAAATCGATTACAATAAATTAAATTCTTTACTCTCAATTGAGGAGTGGGCGAATGTTCTATTAGAAAACAACCCTCAGGAATGTTACAACACATTTATTGATAAACTTTTTAGCTATATAACGTCATCAACAAGCGTACATGAAATAAAAAATAAAAAATATTTTAAAATAAAACCATGGATTACTACAGGTCTTGTCAACTCTATAAATTAACGAAATAATTTAAAAAGAAATTACTTAAAACTCATTCAGCAGAACTTAAAGAAGAACACAAAATATACAAAAAACGAATATTATAAAAATCAAATAAATGAGGCAGGGTCAAATATTAATAAATTCTGGAATATGATAAACGATATAAGTCGAGAAAGGTAGAAGAAAAGTGTTGAACACAATAATATAATTACGGAAAACGCTACAACTATAAGTGACCATAAACAAAAATCAAATGAATTTAATAAGTTTTTCGTAAATATAGGTGAAAATATGAGAAGTTAAATTCCTGAAACAAATTCTCTATCAGATAATAAAATACATTAAATATTCCTTAAACCCGTGATAAAAACATAATTGGTGATGATTATTTTAAAATTAAAAAATAATTCTGTCCTGGACCAGATAAAATAACGACAAAAACTCTAAAAACTATACATACCTTTATATTAGGACCGTTAATATAATCGGGTCGGTGGTGTAGCGGTCTAACGCGCTTATATTTATTTATAAGCAAGTTTATGAGTCAGAGACTGCTGGGTTTCGAATCCCAGACCAGATCATGTAGATTTTTAATTTAATTGCATGGTTCGGTATAGGATTTGATGTGTGCCGTATTAATAGAAATTCAATTTCTGTTGATATGACATGCAGATTATAAAAAATCGTTATACATTACCGTCTCGATAATGGTGGGTAAGGTTTACCGGGTTTTCCTCACCTGTAAGTCAAATGGCACCAATCATCTTTAAGTCGCCCCGGAGCGCCACGGCAAATAATAATAGCCGTTTCATTCCCCGCACAAGCTCAGCTTTTGGGGTTAAAATTCACTCGTAAGGGGGTGAATTAGGGAGAGTATTATTATTATATTATAAACCTGTGTTTTCTAACTGGTCTGGTAGCTCACCAGTTGAAAGTTTCAAATGTTACTTCTATCTTTAAATCAGATAAAAATTCTGAAATAACTAACTGCATGCCTATATCTGTCAAATAAGCTTGCTAATATATTTGAACAGTGCATAAAGAAAAGACTCGTCGAATTCTGTGCAAGCACCTTGTAATTACTAATAGACAATTTGGCATTGTAAAAATGTCTAATACCGAAATTGCCATAATAAATTTAGTTAATACTACTATGAGAGCCTTGGACAGTTGAAAAAAATTCTTGACAATATTTTTGGATCTGGCCAAGGCCTTCGATACAGTGAATCATAAACTGCTGATAAAAAAGATAAACAATTATGGTATTCGAAGTATTGCTTCAGACCTAATGGAAAACTATCTAACACAAAGAATGCAACGAGTCAAAATTGGCCAAGAAATGAGCTCAGATTTAGTAGTACAAACCGGGATACCCTAAGGTACTGTTTTGGGACCAATATTGTTTGTCATATACATAAAGAGTATATCTAAAATAAATAATTTTAAAGGTCATATTATATGTTATGCAATTATCTTTACTGGTTCCACATGGTAGAGTGTCGCAAGGACCACTGAGTCGGATCTGACAAAAACGCATACTTGGCTAAATAACATGTTATCGTTAAATATTAGCAAAACTAGGTATATGACCTTCTCTTCTACTACTCGAGATCAACCTGTTAATATAAATATTAAACTACACAAATCCCATTGTATCAAAAAAGATAATTGCAATTGTCAATACATAGAACAAACAGACTCTATAAAATATCTTGGGGTACTACTTGACAAATATTTAAAGTGGAAGGATCATATTGGTTATGTTAATAGACGACTACGACTTTTAATGCATACATTTTATGAATTGCGCGACATTTGTCTCAAAACATTTAATAATGTTATAGGTACACCTCACTAGTGGAATCTATTATTAAATACTGTATCCCAGCAAGGGGTGCAGCTTACAAAACAGCATCAAATAATTTACAAATTGTACAAAATTTAATTCTAAAATTAATATTTAGGAAAGATAGATTATTCTCCACACAAAATCTATACCAAGAAACCAGTATGCTAAATATTTGAATATATATTTATTAATGTTTAATAAGAATATTTCATGAACAAAAATCGTATACACAAATGCAACAAACTAGAGATACTCAGTTAAAATTAAATTTAAATATTATTGTTAAATTTTTTAGTAAAATAGTGATCCAAAACTCATTTCTATTCTTCAGCCCAAAAATCTTTAATGTTCTTCAAAAAAAAAAAATAAATTAAAAAAAACTATTTTAAAAGTTTTAAGAAAGAAGCAATTAATTATATCAAAAATTACCCAGATAAAGGACCCCGCACTTTTCTTACGCAAAGTGGCGACCCGTCAAATTTTCTGAAACTCTGGCATATTGTTGTAGTCAACCTAGTAACAAAAAGTGTCAATGGGCCCAATTCAATCCTAAGATTAGTTTTAGATATAGTGGGTGTTAAAGTTGAAAATTGCCCAGTTTTTGGGAATTTTTAAATGCAAACTTACGAGTTATATTGAATTTCTAATAATACACACGATTACTATGAATTTAAGTAAGACACTAGTATACGTACAATTAAAAATATGTATAATTAGAGGGTGATTCACAAATGTATGACGGTAAATTTTTATAAAATCACACTAATTCTACTGTGCGGTCAATGAAGCATATTTTCGAAAAGTACTACTTAATATGGTGTTTTGACGACAAAATATTGCACAGTACACATTTCTTATACAGGGTGTTTTATAGAGAGAACCACAATATAAAATTATTTTTTTTAACGATTAATTCAAAACCCTGTATTTATGAGTTGAATTTTGGGACAGATAATATCACTATAATATATCTACCTTTGAGCTTCAAAATATATAAGGTGATTTACTTGTTGAAAGGTATTCTATATTAAGAAAAGTACAACAACCACGAACACCCTGTATTCTAAAATTTCCCCCGTCAAATGTAACTATTTTCTCATTATATAATAACTTTAATGTCGTTGTGGAAAGTATGAATTTAAAATCCGATACTATGACTAGTTTTCGAGATACAGGGCGTTAAAGTAGATAATTGCTGATTTTAGTTATTTTTTCTTCAAATTGAAAAGATAGATTGACTTAATGTATAATAAAGTTTAATATAATTTTTGGTCAGATGTTTATAAAAAAGGACATTTAAAAATATTTACTGTTACAGGGTGATTAACGAATAAATCACAATATACTTTTGCAAACACTCAATAATTCTACAGTTGGGCCACAGATAAATTATTTCATTATCTTAATCTCTACCCTTGAACAATTTTGAGGTTAAAAGATTTCGCTATTTGTACTTTTTATACAGGGTGTGCCATGCAGCCAACCACCAAAAATAATTATGTTTTGAAATTACTAAAACAGGACCTTGCATTTCTTTAGAGACTTTTGAGTAAGATACATTATGCAATGCATGTAACCATAAGTTTTTAAAATATAAGTACAGGATAATCTAACTGTTTTATAATTACTTACCAAATATATTGGAATACCATATCATTTTCCGATATTACTGATAAGTTTTTATACACAATTGATAATACTAGAGATACTAGAGATACAAACGTATATTGCAACAACTATGAAAAAAATCTGATGTGTCCAACACATGACTTTCCTATCTAGTAATTATAGACTTTTTCAGGTTATTTTGTTTAACTTATTGCAACACCTCTATAAATGTTTAGAGGATAAACTAAATATATACATTTTCCACATACATCTACCTCGAAACATTTTTCCATAGATATTCATTGAAAATGAAAATACTGAAAAATTTTAATATAGAACTTTTCCTACAATTTTTCCATTACGGTTTATTTTAGAAAAATCATGTTTAAACAAAAATTAAAAAGATCGATATCGCAAACAACTTTTAGTTCAACAATTTTCTAAAAAATCAGAATTTTGCACATTTTGTCAAATTTCTTGAATACGGACCATTTCAGGAAAATTTGGCATAAAACAAAAATTATAGATAATAATATTAGCAGTAACTTTTATTTGAAAAATTTTCTCCTCCAAACATAAATAACATAAAGTACCCCCCAGATGTTTCGACTTTATCCAAAATCTAATAATTTTACGTCAGGCCGAAATAAAACTTATATTTAAAATTTAATGTTTTTTTTCTTTATCCGTTTTTGAGTTTTCTTAAAAATTAAAAATTTAAACATTTTCTTAAATATCTCGAATACGGTCCATTTTAGAGAAATTATGTATATAATAAAAATTATAGAAAATTATATTACAAACAACTTTTATCGGAACAATTTTTATAAAAAATAATTTTTTTACATTTCGTCAAATTTCTCGAATACGGACTATTTTAGGAAAATTTTGTATAGATTAAAAATTATAGATAATAATATTAAGAGTAACTTTTAGTCTAAGATCGCTGCGAAATTAGTACATTCATAATGAAGTTGATCGAAATCTAATTTCGACGTACTTTTATAGCAAGGAGAATCCACTTTTCAGTAGGTGCCAATTAAAAATTGCCCGCTAGTATTTTTAATTAAAATAATATTAATTGAGTTTTCGGGAAACATTTCGTTTACATCTTACGGAAATAAATCCTACTCCACTTCACAACAATGTAATTGAAAACTTTAAAAAGGTACAGTTGCTGTTGATCGCTTAGCCGCAACCTCGTCGCAGCCAGGTGTAAACAGGTAGGTATAACTTTGTCTATTTTTTTCGTTCATGACGTATATTCATTCCGATTGTGCCAAATTATAGCTAATTTTTTTCTGTGCTTAATGTTATAAAGCTGCCTATAAAAAAAAAACCGCAAATAAAAGTTCCCTGCCGTTAAAGATGCTAGGCATTGTAAATAAAGTGACAGAGAGTGAGCGGGCAATGCTACTTGTAAGACAAAGATGTTAAATGCCGGCTGTACGCACTTTTTAAGCTATTGCGCATGCTTCGATAGATAGGGTTCTCAACCAACGGTCTAAGTAGTAGTAAGAACGACTTTATTTAACTACTCCAAAAAATAAAAAACTGATAAAATTATAAAATCTAAAAAAAAAAAAATAATAAACTTAGATGCATATTCTGAAAAAAATTTGGCTTCATTAATTTTCGTTGACTTGTATTTAAAATGACATAACATAACAAAACATTTATTTTAACGTAAAAAATCTCATTCCTTTTTCCAAATACAACTACTATAAAAGAGGTAGTTTTTGCAGGGGCGGCTCAAGCACAGCCCTAGGCACACCACTGATTTTATATGCGTTTTTGTACAATTACTCCTGACCTACTCTTAGTTTTGTTGATATGTTAAGTCCAGAACGGACGAATTGCTCTACAAATTCAGTTAAAAAATTGTAAATAGCTCGTTAACTAAGAAAGATACAAAGTTAATTTCGCTAAAAAAAAAAAATTAAAAATTCATAGTTCTTTTTGATTTTAGGATCAATAAAGCAAGTTTCTTTATGTCAAAAAAATACGGGGGGGTTAAAAGGTACCCAACCCCCCAACTTTTTTTTAAAGGGGTTGTTTTAAGTTTTTTTTTCTCCTTAGAATATTGGGCCTTCAAATCTACAGCACTGGCAAAAATTTCGAAGAAAAAATCGCAACAGCAAACTTTTTATAAAAAAAAAAGTTTTTCTAAATGTTAATTTAACACCCTGTAACTTTGTTGGGAGCCAGTTTTTGATATAGGTAATCTATCTGAGGATGAATTTATGACATACCTTTCTGAAACACCCTGTATAATTCATAATAATAATGTAACAGACATAAATTAATTTTTTATAATTAAAAATTGATTAATACACAATTAAAAATTATTCATTAGAAAAAAGTATAGATTTTTTAATTGTCTGAGTGTACTGTATATTTATTTATTAATAAACTTTTTATTTCTAATTTCTTTAATATTATAAATATTAATTAATGTCTGACAGAGACACGTGCATTAATACACTAAATAAAAAAATTTACTTGCAGTTTGACTTTTGCAAAAAATTTCAAATTCTTCTTTATCTTTTTGCTTCAAAACAGTGATTTTCTTAAGACACTCAGTATGGTAACCAAAATAATTAGCAGATTCCACTGTTAATATAATATCGTGATATTTATATTTTTTTTACGTCGGAATAATAACATTTAGAAACATTTTTTAAACGATGCATTACTAAATTGGAGCACGTTGTTCTTTTTACTACACAAAAAACACGTGGTCATTTTTTAAATTTTATCTTTGCATAAACAAAAGTAATATTATTTCAATATTAATGAAACAAGAACTATAAAAATAATTATGTGTATTACGAGCTCCAAAACTGTGAGGTTAGGATAATAATAAATACCTCAGCTCAGCTGCATAGTTGAGAACCCTATTTATCGAGACATGCGCAATAGCTTAAAAAGCGCGTACAGCCGGCATTTAACATTTTTGTCGGACAAGTAGCATTACGTGCTCACTCTCTGTCACTTTATTTACAATGCCTAGCATCTTTAACGGCAGGAAACTTTTATTTGCGGTTTTTTTTTTATAGGCAGCTTTATTACATTAAGCACAGAAAAAAATTAGCTATAATATGGCACAATTGGAATGAATATACGTCATGAACGAAAAAATTAGACAAAGTTATACCTATTTACACCTGGCTGCGACGAGGTTGCGGCTAAGCGATCAACAGCAAATGTACCTTTTTAAAGTTTTCAATTACATTGTTGTAAAGTGGAGTAGGATTTATTTCCGTAAGATGTAAACGAAATGTTTCCCGAAAACTCAATTAATATTATTTTAATTAAAAATACTAGCGGGCAATTTTTAATTGGCTCCTACATTATGAATGTACTAATTTCGCAGCCGGATCCCGTACTATTTTATTTAAAGAATTTTCTTTTCCAAATGTAAACAACAGATATATTCCATAAAATATAAAAATGACCACTAATAAAGTACCCCCCCAGATGTTTTGACTCTGCCCAAAATCTAATCAGTTCATTGGACGCTGGAACAAAGTTTAAAATTTGGTGACACACACACACACACACACACACACACACACACACACACACCCACGCACGCACGCACGCACCCACACACACACACACACACACACACACACACACACACACACACACACACACACACCGCCGAAAACTCAAGGTCGAAAAAAATCATAATTCCTATACTTTCCTTATATCTCTATACAGATAGGAAAGTAAAAATTAACAAATATGTAAACCACATTTCCACACCACTACAGAGGTAGAGGTTTTGGCGCGTTTTTTTATAGTGGATTCCCCAAAAGGCCTAATCAACGTTATTAAGATTATTCTTCTTTTTGTTGGAAGTGCGTCTTAAGTTGAATGGAAGGTTCTATAGATATAGGAAGCACAACAATATATACCATGCTTGTTGGTGTATATAACTTATTGCTTGTAGCAGAAATGAAAATGTGAAGACGGATGAGTACAGTAACCAAATAGATAAAAGAGGTAAAAACTACAATAAACAAGTGATATTAATTAAAAGACAGAACAGATCTGATACACATTAGATAGAGGTTGATATTTAAAAGATGTACAAATAAAATGGGTATCAAGTGTTTATACATAAAGAAATGTTTTAAAACAGAAGAAGTCGTTGAGGAATTTTTAGAAACCGTTATTTTAAATCACCTTAGGACCAATGTGCAACTCTACTGTCCCGTGAATAAAAACTTGTCACTTATATCCGAAAATGATGTGGTATACTGATATATTTGGTAGGTAATTATAAAACAGGTAGATTATCCGGTACTTATATTTAAAAATCTTATGGTTACATGCATAATGTAACTCACTCAAAAGTCCCTAAAGAAATGCAAGTTCTTGGTTTAATAATTTAAAAACATTAATATTTTTGGTAGTTGGCTACATGGCTCACCCTGTATAAAAAGTACAAATAGCGAAATCTTTTAACCTAAAAATTGTTAAAGGGTAGATATTAAGATAATGAAATAATCTATCTGTGGGGCAACTGTAGAATTATTGAGTGTTTGCAAAAATATATCGTGATTTATTCGTGATTGACCCTGTAACAGTAAATATTTTAAAATGTCCTTTTTTATGAACATCTGACTAAAAATTTTAATAAACTTTTATACATACTAAGTCAATCTATCTTTTCAGTTTGAGGAAAAGATAACTAAAATCAACAATTCTCCACTTTAACGCCCTGTATCTCGAAAACTAGTCATGGTATCGGATTTAAAATTCACACTTCCTAAAATGGCATTAAAATTATTATATATTGAGAAAATGGTTACGTTTAACGGGGGAAATTTTAGAGTACATTGTGTTCGTGGTTTTTGTACTTTTCTTAATATAGAATACCTTTCAACAAATAAATCACCTTGTTTATTTTGAAGCTTAAAGGTAGATATATTTTAGTGATATTACCTTTCCCAAAATTCAACTCATAAGTACAGAGTTTTGAATTAATCGTTAAAAAAAATAATTTTATGTTGTGGTTCTCTCTATAAAACACCCTGTATAAGAAATGTGTACTGTGCAATATTTTGTCGTCAAAATATTGCGTAGTACTTTTTGAAAATATTCTTCTCTGACCGCACAGTAGAATTAGTGTGATTTTACAAAAAATTACCGTCATACATTTGTGAATCACTCTCTAGTTATACATATTTTAAATTGTACGTACACATGTGTTCCCTATACTTACACGTGTTTCAGATTAAAAATTTTATGAGTATTTACAGGTAAGTACCCGAAAGTTTGACCTGTTCTTTGGGGAAATATCAACTGGTTAAATGAAATGAAAAATAATGTACTTTTTAGTTAAATATTAATAAAGAATATTTTGTATAATTAAGAGCAGAATTAAACTTCTTCATTAATGAAGTCTAATGTGGCTATTATAAACCTAATAATAATTTTATATTACACTTCACACAGAAAATATGGTCTATGTATAATAAGAGGGTTATTTAGCTCAAATATAATATAAAAATTTGTTCCATGTAGAGAATTTCAAATAAACATAAAAAAATTGAACTTGCCAACAAAAATGAAAATCAGTCATTATAACCGTTAGGCCCAATATGGTTGTCATAATATTGTTTTGCTATTCCCCATATATATTCGATGGGATTAAACTGGCAATGATACGGTGGCAGACGTAAAACTTGATGACCGTAACTTTCAATAATCTGATCTACAACAAAGGTTTTTGGTTTTGCGTGTATATTTGCCAAGCGTAATAATTCTGAATTAATATATATTGAAGAAATGGTATATTGTCCTTTGTCAACCATTCTTTAATTTTATCAACAGTCCAAGAATTCGTTAGACTTTTGTTTAATACTTCAGAATTGTAAGGTGCATTGTCTAAAATAATTACGCTGAGCTCACTTAAACCTGGGAGAAATTTTTCATGCAACCATTTTACAAACATTTCTGTGTTCATATTATCGTGATAGTCACTGGATTTTGATTTAGATGAAAATATTAAATCAGCACCTTCTATAAAACCCGATTTTCCTCCTGCATGTAAAATTATGTGTCGCTTTCCTTCTCCATCGGTATGATTGATGGACTTTACGTTATCATCTTGCCATATTCTCTTGGTTGCACCTCTAGAAAATATCCATGTTTCGTCTAAATATATCAAATTCGCCTCTTCTTCTTTAAATTTAAAATATTTTCTTAGAAAGATAATTCTCTTGTGCACGACAGAACTTCTTTCACAAAGAGCCTTTCTGTTACTCCTTTTGAAATTTAAAACCCAAGTTATGTATCACTTGCCATAGACTTGTTCTGCCATTGTCGTCAAATTTAAGGTCACATGTTCCTTGTTGGCCCTCATTCGATACATGGTATCACGAATTTCAAATTTCTTTCCATTTGGAATATCTTTCGTTTTCAATGATGGGCGAGTTTTGCGGTGATCTTCTTTCGGCAGTTCACTATTATGATTTTGTAATACTCCTCTTAATTTGGTTTCACTAATTCCTAGAGCATCGCATACGCGTTGTTGTACAGACATTACCGATTTTAAAGGATTGTCATTTGTTTTTTCATCCGTAAAATACTTATGTACACTACAAATTAGACTATCTACATCTAAGACACGTCTAGGCATTTTTAAAATTTCCACTAAATTTACAATATACATACAATGTCAACACTTGCAAAGAATCAATTCAACTGCAATATTTGTAACAAATTTAGTACCTACCCTAATGTTATTTTAATTTAAGTCGGACCATTAGGGCAATTTTACCTAATTTCTTGGGAAGAGACTTATTGGAACTGGTTGTCAATGACTAATTTGCATAATTTTGTTAATCAGAAAACCGCGTAAGTATAGCGAACAGACTGTATGTACTAATGTCTTACTAAAACTCATAGTAATCGTGTGTATGCATCAGAAATTCAATATAGCTCGTAAGTTTGCAAATAAAAATTCCCATAAACTGGGCAATTTTCAACTTTAACACCCCGTATATCGAAAACTAGTCGTAGGATTGAGTTGGGCCCATTGTCACTTTTGGTTACTAGTTTAACTACAACAACGTACCAGAGTTCAGAAAATTTGACGGGTCGCCACTTTGCATAAGAAAAGTGCGGGGTCCTTTCCTTTCTACTGATTTTACATTGTTTTTTATTTTTAACATTAATTACATGTACACTTATTACCAGGACTTTGCCTAATGGTCATCTGATCAATCACTTGGAATAATAAAATTAAAAGTATTTATTTAAAAATTTGTTGCATTGCCTTAAATACAAATTACATTATTTAAAATTCATTGAAATGCTTCACAGGACTAACAGCCACAAGACAGGCTACTTAGCCTAGCATGTTTATAAGCCCTCTAGGACATTTTATAATTATATTTTAGAAATAAGTAAAACAGTTTTATGTATTTAATACTATTTACAATAAATTTAATTGAATTGAATTGACTTAATGATTTTGTTGCATTTGGTAAATTAAAGTTAAATATACGTAGTTTGGTGCTATCAACACTTATATTATTAATTTTTAATAATCATTAATTTTATATATTTTTGCTTTTAACTTTTTATATGACAGTATTCTCAAAACAAATATCTTATGGACAAGTCTTACTGATTCTTAATGTTAATTGTTGCCATAATAATTGTTATTAATATTATTTAATATTATTTCCTTACTAATTATTATTCTTATAATTAAAAATCTCTTGAAATATAATACAATGAGAAGAAGAATACAATTAGTTTCACCCTGGTAAATAATTCTCATCATTTTTCTGGTACGACGGTAGGTATAAAATTTTGCGGTCCGTGCACAAAACACAAAAACGAAATTAGAGAAAACATTCGTGCAATCACAATGGCGGCAGGTATTGGAAAAACCGAATTTTCTCCTTGACTGCTTAACGGGATTATATTCGTTCAAAAAGGGAGCCCTTTTATATTATTTCATTGTTGCTTTTTGGAAATATATTTGCCGCTAGGGCAACAGATCCAATGTGAACCTCCGATCCGTTAAAATCAATAAGCCCATTTTTCTTATTATTACAAGAAGGTTTTTGTTATATTGTTGGCATACTTTCATAAATATGTACGTTTTTCTTTAACGTCTGAGTCGGTATAATATAATATGACGAAGTGTCTGAAATAAGGCAAATGTAAAAAATTGTAATTTGAAGCAATGAACTTTTTTTATTCACAAGGATTTATGAAAGTAAAGTAAATACCTCGGTAAATACAAAAAATGTAAATAAGTCTAAGTTTTTTTTTGAGTTGAAGCGAGTTTTGTATAAGAAATCAATTTGGCTAAAATATTTTGTAACATAAAAATTGTAATAAGAGTTAAAAAAATCAATTTACGAAAAGAGTCTAGGCATGTATAAATTAAAGGACCCCGCACTTTTTACATTGATTTTGGGTACTGACAGAATTTGTTCAAATTTTAGTATGCTGTTTTTCAGGTCATTAGGTGCAAGTTTCTTATGGACCTCAATTAGGCAGCTCTACAGGGTGAGCTGCTAGAAGGATTCAAAAGTAAGGAATGCAGAATTAATATTTTCAAATATATATCTACCACTCTTTAGTAATTCTTGTTTTTTCCATGAAACTTATGTCACGTGTTACACTTGTATATAGTTTGTGCATGCTTACCTACACTTTGCAAAATAAATTATACAGCGTGTACAAAAAATTTTGAATATCAGTTTCTGAAATATGGTGCATTTTACATGTATTACCATAGTTAGAATATGACTTCTGACTGTTTTTATGTTTCATTTCATATCAGATAATTTTTATAAGTAACACAGGGTGTGATAGAACTACATAAATAACTAAAAATTACAAAAATGCAGTTAACGAAAAATTTGTATACTTAAAATATTGTAGAAAGTCTTAAAACGAATTTAGTTTTGCTCGTATTATAATCACAGCTCTGTTTATCTAAGCAAGTCCCGTTTTACTACATAAACTAAACTACTTAAACGTAGAAATATTTCTACTAACTCTGACTTGAATGAATGACTTAGAAGACATATTCTAATTGAAAAGCCCTTTCTGATTACAGTACAGATGTCAGCTTATCACTTCTAAATATAATTCTATTTTTGAGAATTTAGTAGGTTAATTTTAGTTAAATTAAAACAGAAAAACAAATTTTACAGTTTTTTTAGTAGAAATTTATTTAAAAACTTCCTGATATGAATACTCGTGATATTTAATCCTGACCAATTCTTATTATTTATCATGATAGAGTTAACACGTTGCTATCTTTGCAATTTCAGACTACATTTGCTGCGTTTGTTTATCCATACAGGATGCATCTGAGATGTAGTAAATCTTTGATCACGTGATTCAAGGTACGTAAATTAGTTGGAGCAGATGCGGTTGATGTGGATAAACAAACGTTCGACAGGTAAAAAATTGGATGTAGATATTTAAACGTAGCAATTCTATTTTACACTGTATTTTTTCTTCTTTTTTGGGCTATCATTAAGAACAATTTCAAAAGTTTCTTAATATAAATTTTTTGATAGTAGGTAGTTTATTTTTGTTAGGAAACTTTCTATGTGGCGTGCCTTCGTTTTTTTTGCAATATATTTAAGATTCGCGAATAATGTGAAGCACACTTTATTTATAGAGTCCAAAAAAATTCAAGAGAATCCCCATTACTAGATATTACTGCACCTACATGTAAGACTGGTTCAAGAACTATATGGATGTGTGCTCATATTCCAAGTGTTTTGAGGTAGGTACCTGGAATACGCACTATTCGAAAATTATATAAAGTACGCTATAAGTGTTTTATTAAAGACTATTTTAGATGCTGTTGAAAGATGAGTAAGATTTGGAAGGTGTGTAAATAGTTAATGTATTTAATAAAACATGTTTTTAGAAATGTAGTTTCTTTTATATGGATTTATAATTTAGTGGAAGTCTAAAAATCTATGTAAATAAACTGTAATATTTTTGCATTAAATATTATTTGTCTTTCTGTCACACTCTGTATTATAAATAAATAGTATTCAGTTATTTATATAACAAATAAGTAATCAGAAGTCATGTTCTAATTATTGTAATACATGAAAATGCACCTTATTTCAGTAATTAATAGTCCTATTTTTTGAACACTCTGTTTGATTTATTTTACAAAAAGAAAGTGGGTATTAACAAGCCATATACAATTGTAACTCATGTCATAAGTTTCATGAAAAAAAGATGAATTATTTAAGAGTGGTAAAGATATATATGAAAATATTAAATATGCACTCCTTACTTTTGACTTATTCTGACAGCTCACCCTGTAGAGCTGCAAACTTGATGTCCATAAGAAAGGTGCCCATTATGACCTGAAAAGTAACATACTAAAATTTTAACTAATTCTCTCAGTACCCAAAATCAATGTAAAAAGTGCGGGGTCCTTTAAAGGTGGGTCCACATTGCTCCTGTTCGTGTTCACGCTCGTGCTCGTGATCGCGCTTATGCTGTTTCCGGAACGTATTTTTTGTGTTTCTTCTGTTTGCCAACATCGTTTTATCAACAAGCAAAAATGTCCACATTGTAGTTTTGTGTTTGCGTTGTTGCGATTCCGACATGGATGATCAATTATTAATAACGGCGGCTACCAGTGCGTTAATTATTATTATTATTATTATTATTATTATTATTATTATTATTATTATTATTATTATTATTATTATTATTATTATTATTATTATTATTATTATTATTATTATTATTATTATTATTATTATTATTATTATTATTATTATTATTATTATTATTATTATTATTATTATTATTATTATTATTATTATTATTATTATTATTATTATTATTATTATTATTATTATTATTATTATTATTATTATTATTATTATTATTATTATTATTATTATTATTATTATTATTATTATTATTATTATTATTATTATTATTATTATTATTATTATTATTATTATTATTATTATTATTATTATTATTATTATTATTATTATTATTATTATTATTATTATTATTATTATTATTATTATTATTATTATTATTATTATTATTATTATTATTATTATTATTATTATTATTATTATTATTATTATTATTATTATTATTATTATTATTATTATTATTATTATTATTATTATTATTATTATTATTATTATTATTATTATTATTATTATTATTATTATTATTATTATTATTATTATTATTATTATTATTATTATTATTATTATTATTATTATTATTATTATTATTATTATTATTATTATTATTATTATTATTATTATTATTATTATTATTATTATTATTATTATTATTATTATTATTATTATTATTATTATTATTATTATTATTATTATTATTATTATTATTATTATTATTATTATTATTATTATTATTATTATTATTATTATTATTATTATTATTATTATTATTATTATTATTATTATTATTATTATTATTATTATTATTATTATTATTATTATTATTATTATTATTATTATTATTATTATTATTATTATTATTATTATTATTATTATTATTATTATTATTATTATTATTATTATTATTATTATTATTATTATTATTATTATTATTATTATTATTATTATTATTATTATTATTATTATTATTATTATTATTATTATTATTATTATTATTATTATTATTATTATTATTATTATTATTATTATTATTATTATTATTATTATTATAAAACGGAGATAACAGGAAAAAAGTGACAAAAAAGACAGTGTTGGATGTTAAATATTTTTAAGAGTAGATCCAAATATAGTAATATTCTCCATGATTTGCAAACAGATGGAAATTTTTTAATAATTCTTGTCGCATGAGTAGTACCGATTTTGAAACATTAATTAATCAACAGTGTTGAGGAACATAAAATCCCATCAAGAAATACTCCTTGATGAAATTCAAGAAATGATCAACAATAAATATCGTATCAGAAAAAGGTGGCAAATTAACAGAATCAGGCTGCTGGACATTTCTTAGGCAATAAACAAGGAAAATAAGGAACTTAGCAACAAAAACTGGGGAATTCTATTAAGGGACCTGAAACCAAGCGACAATTTTTTGTAGAGAGTTGCTAAATCGTTTAAGAAACAGTTTACGCAGCTCCCCATACTGGAGGACAATAACGACACGTATAATACTGAAGTCCAGAAAGGGGAAGCATTTGGGAAATATTTCACAAAAAATGTCCGTAATAATCTACAAAATAACGCGAAACAACAGCTTATAGAGAATAAAGCGAATGATATAGGCAACATGAAACCACAGAATGTACCCAACAGCAAACTTACCTCCCCCAAAGAAGTAAGTGAAGCCGTTATGAAGATACGCAATCGTAAAGCCTCGGGATCTTTCAAATTAACGGTTTAATGTTAAACAATTTGGCTAAGAAAGCATTCGTACAACTTCGTAAAATAATAAATGCGCTATTGAAATTGCAGTACTACCCAGCAGCACTCAAGGTAGCGAATATTATACTTATTCGTAAGCCAGCGAAAAACGCGAAATATAGTGAGAGTTACCGTCCTATCTCCCTACTGAACACATTAACAAAAACAATCGACACCATAATATCAAATAGACTAAAAGAAATAGAACGAGACAAATATTTTATCCCGCAGGAACAATACGGGTTTCGCGAAGGGCACAGTACGGTTGCTCAAGTAGTAAGAATCGCTCATCAAGCAAAAGAGGCGTATAATGACAAAAAACAGACCGTACTGGTAGCACTAGACACAGAAAACAGCATTTGACATGGTTTGGATCTGTGAGCTAATATATAAAATGTTTATAAATGATTATCCTATTTACATTGTAAAAACGATTCACTCATAACTGCAGAACAAAACATTTTACGTTAAAATAAACAAAACTCTAACAGGACCATACAATGCGACAGCGGGAGTACCTCAAGGTTCGGTACTGTCGCCTCACCTATATACCGACATGCCCATGAGTACCAACGGTATTCAGACGGCACTGTACGCGGATAACACCTGTGTGTACAAAACCTCATCTTCTGCAGAGATAGCCAATAGAAGACTGGACATTTATATAAACAGAACGCTGGTCCCTTATCTAGATAGTAACAAAATGTGCTTAAACACAAACAAAACAGAAAGCTTAATGCTCACAAAAAGAAGAACAGAAGGCATAGTTACGGAGTTAAGCATAAAAGGACAAAGAGTAGCCACTAAGGCAGCAGTTAAATACCTGGGGGTATATCTAGATAAGGAACTAACGTTCTGTAAACACACCCAATACCGTATCGTCAAAGCGAATTTAGCTATCATAACTTTGTACCCGATGCTAAGTATGAATAACAAAGTTTTGAGGGAAAATAAAATATAAATTTTTAAACAGATCATTAGGCCGATCTTAACATATGCATGTCCAGTTTTCTGTTCGATGGCCAACAATCACTTTAAAAAAACAGGTCAAAAAAAAAAAAAACAGGTGTTTGAGGTTGGCCTTAGGGTATGACCGTTACGCCAGAATTAATGATATGCACATAGAGACATCCATGCCTACTATAAAAGAATACATTTTGAAGAGATCAGGAAGCTTCTACAGATTCTGTCTTCCTGATAACGTAAGAGAAGACATCATTAATATAAATAAGGCGAATAGTGCTCATAGAAAGCATGGATGTCTCCACAAAGCACTCGTACTGCACAGACAAGACTGACACAAATCAAAGCATAGACATACACATATTCCACAACTGTGACAGAATAACTTAACGTAAAAGCTCAACCCGATCAGTTGTTAAGACCAGTCGGATGGTGAACTGCACAGTGGAGGAGCCGGCGAGCCAGAGAACAAGACTCTTGTCCTCTATCCCGACGACCCATCAATCATTCAGATCACGAGCTTTTACATTAATACACAAACTATATAAGCACATTGACATAAGTGACAACCCTCTTTCTTCTTAGACTACAATTATTTTCAGACAAAACTTATTATGCAAATCAATTATCGCTGTTGGCAAACACTCAAAATTAGTGTATAATATCATAAGATAAGGAGATACTAAGATATTATCAGCAATTTCTTCGCGATTGGAAGCAAAGACGACGCCATACACCTCTAGCGCACCAGCAGGAGGAAGGGAAGACGTCAGGGCCTAATATAAAAATGCTGATGTAGATAAACATTTACTATGTTAAATAAAAGTATTTTTGATTTGATTTGACTAATTAATTTAGTTGGTCCACATATCCAAAGAAAGAATACTATCGTTAAAAAAGCTATTCCCATAGATAAATTAATAAAGAAGATAGTCGGTTCCCGTGTTAATTTTTGGAAACAAACAGTGCTGCGAATTAGTATGGAACGGATTTTTTTTTTAACTACATGGCTGATTGGCTTGCCAGTTAGAGGCCGAATAAGAAAGAAAAGAATAAAAAAAGAAGAGATTTAAGCGAACCGCGGTTCATTCAAATATAATTTATTATTTATTTACATTTTTTTGGCATTCATTACTCTAAAAAAAACTAATTTACATCAAAATAATGCATTTAACATAAATATTAGTTTTTTTTTTTCGTAATAAAACCCCAAAAAATATAAACAAAAAATATTTACATTAAAATAAAATATTTGAAACATATATTTTAATTATTTATTATACAGTAATACATACATACATGAGCTCAATAGTAAATAACAATTGTAAGTAAAATGAATAGTAGATAGTCTCCCCCATTCTTGGAAAAATGGACCGTATTTTGTTGGGTGTCCCCTGTTTCCTATAAAAACAAAACAAAAAGTGTACATATGTCTTATTGAACAATTTCTCTTATCAAATATTAATAAAATACAACTTTTTCTCTTTAGGACTTAAATTTCTGACTACTTTTATTTATTTATTGTTTTTCTTCGTTTCAAGGGTCCTTCAAATTGTTCATCACTAATTATTAAGTTTGCAACTAATTTCTTGTTTTTCTTATGCTGCTATATTTATGCTTTGGCCTCAACTTATTCTAAAATCTAATTCTCAGGCA
The DNA here is from genome assembly GCA_927349885.1 of Psylliodes chrysocephalus. NCBI lineage: Eukaryota > Metazoa > Arthropoda > Insecta > Coleoptera > Chrysomelidae > Psylliodes > Psylliodes chrysocephalus. The sequence goes on from OV651821.1 coordinate 44,818,562, forward strand.
GTATATTGAAACTGGATACTGGATGCACAATTATCTAATAAAATTGGTACAGAATGTCCAACTAACAGTTTACGTTTTGATGAAACCCTACTAAGACTCAGGCAAAAATGGTCCGCACAAAGCGAGTATTATTATCTAAAGTTAAATTTAAAGTCTTAAACAAGTTCTGGCAAATTTTAATATGGGAAGGAAAATGAAAAAGGTTTAATATTTGATTAGGTATCCAACTTTCTGAATTTTAGAATAATACTTATTTAAACAATTAGGAGCTGAACAAGAATACTCTCGAGAATACTTGACTATACCCGGGCCAGACATTTCTTGTTTCAAATATAAAAACAGAATTGAAAATATATGAAATATGAAATTATAAAAGGTTAAGAAAACAATGATAAACAAAGTCCTTAAATAAATCTACACACCTTTAATATTAAATTAAATTGCTAATACTAATTACATCAAATCAACACTGTTTATCTTCTTAAAAATAACTTGCCGATCTTTAGAACTTTCATCATAATTCATAAAATATTTCATTATCATATTTATTTGGCCTTCCGCCATCACGGTTTTCATTTTTTACGAGGTTGTCATCTCCTTCTTTTAAAAATCCCAGCAATAGTATGGACATTGTATGGATGCTATGGTGCGCATGTAGATTGATAAAAAATTAAAGTAAGATTGAATTTGAAATAACTCTCATCTCATGAAAGTTTACGGAAACCGGCAACATCGCTTTCATACTATTGCGACGGTGGCGCTAACTAATAGTATGCTGGGAACTACCACGTGTTGACAGTGGCGTACATTTAAAAAATTCATCTTGTTTTATTAATTTATCTATGGCTATTCCAGTAAAGGAAAGAATAGTTTAAGTTATTTATTTAAAGCATTGAAAAAAAGTATCTCCACAATAGTCCCAGAGGTTTGCGATAGCTTGAATGAAGCTCTCAAAGATCACGTTTAGGTAAGTAATTCAAATTTATATTGGTTTATTAATAAGAAAGAGTATTATAAATAATAAACAATGACAAAAAACAATAAAACACTACAAAACTACAAAAAAACTTACTTTTTAATGACAAAAAACAACAAAAAACTACAAAACTACAAAAAACTTACTTTGTAATATACTTTTAATAACAAATAATATTATTTAAAAATATGGAAGGACAAAATAGAATCATTATTTATGAATTCGTTCGGCGAGTAGTGAGGGAGTCATACTCGTTGAAGGAGTTAATGCACCTGGTGATAACATGTTTGAATTATCTATAGAGTGGGATGGTGCATTCTGGAAACTATTCTGTAGCTTATAGTATCCAAGTTTAGCATGAAAAATGATATGTCCCAAAAGTTTTTGGACATAAGCTGCCGAATATGTATCTATCCAGCTATGTATTCCCCATATTTGTCAAACGAATCTTTAGCTCTTGTAACACGTTGTTTTAATTCACGAAGAGTGGTTACTGCTTCAAATATCAGTGGATCACCTGTTTTACGCTTCTTATTTTGGTTCGCTCCAGGAGTTTTCGTTTCAACTTGCGCAATAGAAGTACTCGATGTATTAATGGATTCCAAGACAGTTTCGTTATTTGTGTGTTCTTCGTCTATATCAATGTGATCTTGGCTGTCATGTACGGGGCTCTCTATCATCATTTCACTCTGAAATAAATATAAAACTCATTTTGTTGCAAATGCCAACAACATGGCTTAATATGGCTTAATATAGCACTAAAATTTGAAGATTCATGGAGCAATGGATGGAAAACACATAGTCCTTCAAGCACTCTTTAACAGTGGTTCAGAATACTTTAATTACAAATCAAGTTTTAGTATTGTTTTGTTGGCTGTTGTTGATGCTAATTATTGTTTTATATTTTGCGACGTTGGAGACCAAGGTCGAATATCTGACGGTGGCGTCTACCGAAACAGTATTCTAATAAAAAAAATGGGTAGTGAAGACTTAAATATACCTGCCAACAATCCATTACCTGGGAAACAAATGCCTGTACCATATGTTTTTGTCACAGATGATGCATTCGCCATCTGTACAAATGTTATGAAACCATACCCAGAAAGAGGTCCAAAGAGGGCATTTACTTACAGATTATCTAGGGGCAAGAGAGTTTCAGAAAATGTGTTCAGTACTATGTCTGCTGCATTTAGAGTTTTAAGGAAACCTCTATTATTAGAACCAGAAAAGCCAGTAAAAGTGACGATGACATGTATCTATTCGCACAATTTTTTAAGACACGGAGTAAATGCACCCCAAAGAACATTTGACAGCGAACAAGCAGGCCATTTTTAGGCCGGATGCTGCTTGGAGAATAGAAATAGAAAGGAATTCATTATTAAGAATACCGCCTACGGCTCGAAAATCGTCAATAACGTGAAACGGACACGTCCTTTAACAGGACAAGTATGAATAAACATTTAAATTCTGAGACTTTCTGCATGGTGTAACGATTTATTTTGTACACTCGTTGAGATATACAAATTATAAAATAAAAATAATAAAAAATGAAGCCAATATTGAATTAATTTTTTACTTTTCGTCAGTGACCGAAGCACACATTGCAGTACCGATCTCCATCTACGCATCATTTTTTTTATAATTATTTAGCTTATAAAATGTATGTTGTATATCACACATATTCCACAAAACATGATACGTTTCGTAAAGCCCAATTAGCTTCAAAATATTTTCTTCAGTCCACTCCATATAGCACTGCGCCTTAATCGTACGCTCGTACTTGACTTACCTTGAAAGCGAACAGTAAAAACAAAAAAAATCACCAAACCGCCATCTCATTTTTTTTCATTTAATTTAATTATTTAAAATTAATTCTGATGCCTTGGTAGGATTTCCCACTCGACCATTCACTGTTGGGTACTAATTAACAGTACTGTTATTTAGTTTAATTAAGTTATTTTTAATGCTAACAATCACACCAAAAAAAGAAATCAAATATTGATCATGTAATTACTTTTTCTCTGAATATCTCTAAACATTATTTTTGGCACTTAGCACCTTTGTTACTTCCATTCTTCAATTGAGGCATACTTGGCTCAAAATCAAGCCCGAAAATAATTAAAATGAGCATGAATTACTCTCTGTGTAACATTTTGAAATTACAAAGTTTATTGACAGGTCGTGTATTAGACCTCACATTACAGGAACACCATCTGGTGATTATTTAAATTTTTAAATATTTTTCCTTTTTCAATTTTCATGATAATAAACCACCATCCCTGGACTATGGCATATAAGTACCAATCGATAATTCTCCTATTATCTATTGCCATAAAACTTTTAGAGTTCATTTCATTTTAAAACGATTTAAAGCATCTTGAACGTTTTTTCCTCATTAACTCCTTTTGTAACAAAAGAAGGTCTGAAAATGCGAAGCATTCAATTCCACCCCTTTTTTCTGAAACGTTTTCCGCAGATTAATTTGTTTTGTATAAAAAGTTCCTTGTCTATAATTAATAAAATTCAAAAGGAGCTTTTTCGAATTGCTTAATCCTAAAAAAAAAACGACGTCGCGAATTCAATTCAGGCTATAACTACGTCGGTATTGAAATGAAAGAGTTGAATTTTTGATGTTACTTGATTTCAGAGTTGGAATTATTTACTCTGTCTAAAGATAACAATTTAACTTGGTATTCAGATCTCAAGTTTCATTTCGCTACAAAAAATTCTTTTAATTAAGAATTACAATGTATACAGGGTATTCTAAAAGAGTAGGCCAATTCAAAAACCATATATTCTTTAGCTCAGTGTAAGAAACCTCTATTATTATTATTAATTTTTCGATTGGGGCCATCGTGTTCAATATGTAGGACAACAAAGATAATTGAATTGGTGAGTTCGAAAACCGTACATGTCCAAAATCAGTCTTCCGAGAAAAACAATAAAAACTATTTAACGTTGAAACTACTTGATATAGACTATTTTCATGCATAGAAAAGTTTTAGATCTGGTAGTTTGCAATGTATTTTTATTGGTAGTTTTTCAGAAAATAAAATGGTCTACCAATGACAGATACAAATAGAGTATGGACTTGTACGGTTTTTGAACTCAACCCTGTAATATAAAGAAAGAGCTTAAATGTTTTAGATTTATTTAATATTTATTTAAAAAGGAGGAAAACTGTTATCTCAGTCCTCTTATCATCATTTTTAGCATTTGTAGTTTTCCGACTGACTATGGGTGAGATACAGAAGCTCTGCAAAACGCACTTGCATCTGCAACTATTAGTTGCAATCGCAAAAGAGAAATATGATATTAGAGGAACATGTTTTCAATTTTTACATTTGCAAATCATCTGTAACTTTTCAGGATGTTCGAATATTCTGCAAACTTGAGGAATGTCAATTTTTTCTTTATTTTTTTTATAACATTAAGTTTTCTGTTTCTATTGATTGAATATAGTTCGGGTATCAGGTTAACACAGTTTTTAAACATAGTAATGTATTTGGGTTTATTGTTATTAGGGGGTAATAAACCACAATAAATATGGCAGGTTTGCAGATGTTTAATGGAATACGAAAAATTGATACTTGCATCTGTAAGTCTGACATATTTGCAATTTTAAACAAAATGGCTATCTTGCTTTAAAATGCCAAATTTTGAGTTTGTACGGTTTTCAAACTCACCGATTCAATTATAAAAAAAATTAGTTTTTCAGTTTTTTTTTATTTTATTAAGTAGATGGCTTAAAATTGGTACACTGGGGTTTTTTTGGGACGACAAATCATAGTTTGAGCCTAAATTGACCTACGCCATTAAAAAAAATAATAGAAGTTTCTTACACTGACCTAAGGAATCTATAGTTAACAGATTGGCCTACTTTCTTGGGACACTTTGTAGATACGACGTGTATTTAATTCAAAGAAATTCACAATTTGAAGATCTTACTGCCGTAGATCAGTTGTGTAATATTTTTAAATAGGAGCATGTTTTAAAACACATTTTAATATTTGACACGGCGACACTATCGAAAAACAATGTTTGTTTTCTTAAAAACGAATACATGTAAAAATATGAAATTGTAGACGGATGAATGGGATTGTGTTTATATTTCGTCATGACAAAATTGAAATCCCGATTTTTAATAGAATTGTAACCCAACTATTTTCCACTATAAAAGCGCCCTTTAATATAAACTCTTCTTAACTTTCACTAATAGCGTCCATACTATCGTGCTACATGTGTTTATAAATCGATGCTTTACGTGCATATTTTTAGTGTTTACTAGTTCTAATAATTTTGGGGCTTGGACCATATATTATTAAGCAGCACTTCAGGTATACATTACCTATGATAAATCCTAGAAATTTGGCTTCCGTAGGCGTGTAATTAGTTAAATTCATCACCAAATTTTTGTTTTAAATAAAAAAGTGACAACAACAAATAGAAATTAGTGCAGACGGTTAAGTATAATTTTAAAAATATTTATTATTTTTGGCATTTTACTTGTGGGACATTTATTCCATACACAAGAAACATGACAACGAGTTTTAAATGTTGCAAAAAGGATTTTAACAACTTTGTATGTGTGGTATGCTTGGGCATCTTGCATCCCAATCCAAATTGCCGAAGAAGTGGTGAAGTAACTTTAAAAGGATACAAGATTTACTGCTCTGCAAAATGTGTCGAAATTAGCAAGACTGAAAATAGTACGGAGCTTCACGTTACTGTTGTGGATCTAAATAAGGCGTTGAATAATAAAGATAATCTAATTGATAAATTGCAGGATGATTTTCATTAGCAAATTGAAAATCTGGAATCGACCAAAAGAAATCAACGCAAAGATATCTGCGATAGAGATTTGCATTTAGATAAAATGCGTAAAAAATCTAGAGATTTTACGGACGAGGTAGCAGAAGTGGAGGAAAACTATGTGAAATAACTATCTACTAGAAAATCGGAAGATCTCTAAGATGCAAAAAGAAATAATAGGATTCACTAATCGAATATCCCAATTGAAAAAAGAATTACAAATTAGTGTTGAAATAGCTAAAAAGAGCGGATTAAAATTAATTAAACCACAAGAACTCAACAAGCGGATAATAAACACTATTCCTACATTGGAAGCAGGCAATAGTACGTACAGTAATAAACTGTGTCTTCTCAGAAAGAAAAATTACCAGTTCTGGTGAGTTCCTAACGAAATTATCTAATGCTTCGAGTACTGATAATAAGGTGGCTCGTAAATCGCAACTGCTAATTATCGGCGACGCTAACGTAAGAGGATTTATATATCTTTTTAAAAAAATTACAAATCATAAATTTGATATAAACTATCAACGTCTATATAAGCCAACTCTTAGATGTATTTTAAAGCATGTATCCAACCTAATGAAAAAATTGACTAAAAGTAACTATGTTATTCTTGTTTGGGGCTCTCAAATGGCTGCCTCTTGTAAATCAATTAAAAACAACAATATTAACGAGCTTTTAGATATCAGCAAGGATACTAATTTTACTGTGTTTGGTTCTCCTCTATTTAGAAACAGACCTGTATACAGTTTTTTGACGTGATAGGTTATAAAATCTGCTCGACTGTGATCGTGGCGGTGGAGTACTTGTTGCAGTACTATCAACTATACAAGCTTCCTTATTATGCACACCTATGATAGCGTCTTACGATGATTTGGATTCATATCAAAAATTAAAACTGTTAATTTATTCTGGGCAACGTTTACTTTCCCCCAGATTCAAATTCTGAAGTTTATTAATCCTTGTGCGACACCTGTGAAAATTTAAAAAATACTTATAAAAATACTAAGTTTAATATATATGGTGACTTTAATATTCCGGACATTGTGTTATTTGGACGATAATGTGCTTGTCCGCAATCGAATTCCAACGCAGTCGGCTGCAGTTTTGGTTGAAACGATGTTTTTTCTCAAGTTTCAGCAATTGAATCCCATCCGTAACAGCCGCGGAAGATTCCTGGACCTAATTTTCGCAGACGATTTTAATGACATTTCCATAACAGAATTTCAAATGCCTTTATTACCTTTAGATTCCTACCATCACCCTGGTTTAGAAACAATTTTAAGTTTTAATTTCGATGGCCCATTGAGGAGAACCCACGAGCTATTAGTATACCAGTATCCCCAGGCAGATTTTATTAAACTTAACTTATATTTGCAACAAACTAATTGAAGCGGTTGGGGAAACAAGAGGCATAAGCATCATTTTCATTATTTCCAGAAAAAGCAATTTTAATATTTTCACCAAATCCTGAAATCACAAATAATATGTTTCGATAATAGTATTTGGGTAATTTTTGGGTTAAAGTGAATAGTTAATGATAAGATACTTTTGGAATAAAAAATAATAATAATAATAATTAAAAAAATATATATTTAAAAAAAAAAATGTGGCTTGTGACCTTTATGTATACAAATAAAAAGAATATTCTTCATTTAAACAACGGAACTATTCTTAATGAAACACAAAATATAAACTTTAAAATAACAATGAAACACTCGAATAAAATATATTTAGCATCATAAAGTTTTATGCACTAGTCACCCACTAGAGTCCATCATCTATGAGACAGTCTTCTAATTCGCCATTGAGATTTTCTGCCTCTGAATTTCTTGCATTTTCAATTAGTTCCAGGTAATACTGCTGAAACACAGGAGGTATGTATTTAAGCAATTTTTTAATATCAGCTGTTTTTTCTGCACTTAATTTAAGACGTTGCTGATGTTTTCTTGGTATATTTTGAAAAGACAAGAAATGTTCCTGTTTCATGATAACGACGTTAAATGGTTTTACTCGTTTACTCTTAGAAACTGCTTTGTACCATTGTTGAGGACAATAAACCTGCCTCAGATATTTTTATGTTTTTCAATTACCGCAAAATCTCTATCGGATGGTAGGTATGTATGTATGCCCAGACACCAGAAATCGATGTTCTATTGTTTTGTACTTTTTCCCTCGTACCAACTGTAGCCATAGCATCATAAGCAACCAATTTTTATTTTGATCTCCACAGTTGTCTGTATATACTATCAGATCCTCTTGTCCTGTCGTGGGTCGCGATGTTAAATATTTTAAAAGACAACTGGCAATTTCCTCACTGCCCCGCTTAGCAACATCTTCAATCCACATATACATCGTTGCCTGTCCATCACCACAGTTGTGCACACCAAGGTTATAAGTCCATGCCTTACGTAAATAAAATGCTTGGCCAACCGTAAGCAGAGGAGTGGGTAAAGTTTGTTGCAAATCGAAAAAAATTACTAGTTTGTTATGGTTTAGTTTAGGATCTTTAGTTTCTAGTTTGTAAATCATCTTGCATGGCAGCTGCTCTTCTTTGGTGAAGTCTTTCCAAATAGCTTGATTTTCCTTATTGGCTTGAATTAGATTATTAAGCTAGTCACAAGTGGCACAAGTATCAACTTTAGGTAATTTAAATCCTATATTCAACTTTGAGCAAAATATGCGTCTGTACTTATCTTCTTTTACATGTTCTATTTTGTTTTCTTGGCTCCATGGCACGTAGAAATCTTTGTAAAGAATCGAAATATTAGTATAATGGTCAAGATATACTTTATCAGGATTTTTCTGTCTGCTATAATGGCTCACATACTTTGGAATGGACTCTATATGCTCAAAGATTGACTGAATTCGCTCATCCGAAATTTTATTTGGACGATTGTGATGTTTCCCATGTGTATCTGGTTTTGCAGTTGATCGTCCCTCTGAAATTTGAGCAGTTATATTACGAACTCGCTTCAGAGAATTTTGCAATCCATGTACCGCCAAAAATTCTGTTTTGTACACTTGAACATCAACCCCATTTATTTTTACTTTATAAACAAAGGTTAATTTTTGTGAAGATCCTTGACGTTTAGTTTTTCTCTTGTAGGACTTTTTCTTTGGAATGGAAGTAATAGAAGAAAATAAATATGTATTTTGTTTCTCATATGAAGCCAATTCCCAAAATGAGTGAAAAATTGACTCTTCTCTGCCTTGCAACTTAGCCCTACAGTTCTTTTTGCATGAACATGGTGCTCCCAAAGTTCTTGGTTCTATTTTCTTTCCCCTTGAAGATGTGTATGAATATCCCAAATTTCTTTTCATACGAGATTTGTATTTTTTTCGGCAGTTTTCATTAGACTGTCTCCACCTAGAAGGGCCCGCTCTTTCAGGAGTTATTATTGTATCCCTTGATACGGTATTGTTGTCAGGCTCTTCCTGAAACAGAAAAAAGAGAAAATAATTTTATGTAAAAAGGGCATGAGCCACTCACAATTTAAAAGTGTATTTTGGTTAAAAGCAAAAAAAAAAATTAATAAATCTGGCTAATGTTATGTTTACTAATAATATATGTCTATCTATTTATAAAAAAAATATGTGGATATATAATTATATAAATATAAAATCCAATAATAGATTAAAATTTTAAAAAAGGCATAAGCCACCATGCAAGTGCCTAAAAAGGGCATAAGCCACTACTGATATAAACTTACTGTTAAATCGTCCACAGTTTCACTTCCAGATGAACCACTACTCGCAACATAATCCGTATCGATAACGGAATCAGCTGAATCAAAATCCTTATCAGAATCACTAGAATTTGACACTATTTCACGCATAATACGTTTGCGTGCTGCTCGTTGGGAAGCGGCCATGATAGTTTTTGTGGGGCTTATGACCTTTTTGCTAGAAATAATTGACATTTTGTAAAATATTTAACAAGGACCTCTTCAATCATAGGCGCTATCTATTATCCAATAGTCAAAGTTTGGTTTTATTGCGTGGGTAAAAGGTGCAGAGAGATGTAATGGTTAATAACTCATTTTTAATCAAAATGTGGCTTATGTTCCTTGTTGCCCCAAGCGGTTCAATTGGTCCTTTTTATACAGTGCTGTCGCTCTCGATATGATGGTGGATATGTTTTATAAATACATGTTAAATGCCATTGACTTATATGTTCTTAAAAGAAAAATAAAAAACCAAAAATATCTAAAATGATCATTTGACAGAGGATATGTCCCGTCCAAATGAATATATTCTAACTTTTAAATCCGGGGATAAATCTGACATAAAAAATTATCTCGGCATTTCTATGCTATCAACAATTCTTAAGCTGTTGGAATCAATCCTAACAGATGAATTATTCTACACGTTTAAGAATTACATAATAGACGAGCAGCATGGCTTCTACAGAGGTCGATCAACAACTACTAATCTAGCTATTTATCAGGAGTTTATTACCTCTTCCGTTGAAGGTGGTTACCAAGTTGACACAATTAATACCGACCTCTCTAAGGCGTTTGATAGTGTGTGTCAGCAGTTGCTTTTAAAGAAACTATCTAAAATTGGTGCAATAGGCAATTACCTTAAGTGGATCAAATCGTATCTTATTAACCTTCGGCAGCATGTTACAGTGAGTGGTTTATGTTGCGGGAAGTGATAGTGTATTCGGATGTACCTCAGGGTTCGCATGTTGGTCCTATTTTATTTTTATTGTTTATAAACGATGTAATGTCCTGTTTTAAATATTCTCATTGTCTTTTATATGCTGACGATTTTAAATTTTTTAGTATTGTGTAACCTAATCGCAACGTCCTATAGTCTAAATTAGATTATTTCGTCTCCTGGTGCAGTGCCAACTATTTACAACTAAAAATTTCAAAATGTTAAGTTATAAAATTTTACAGACGTTCTAACCCCATGGAAAATACATATGTAATTAATAATACCAATCTGGAGAGCGTCTCCACATTTAATGATTTAGTGGTGATATTTGACATGAAATTATCCTTCCCTTTATATGTTGATACTATAATAATGAGAGCGTTTAGGCTATTAGGTTTCATAAAAAGAAGCACAAAGCATATCCAGGACACTAAAGCAATAACATGTTTGTACAATGGTTTAATCCGAAGTGTTTTAGAATATTGCAGTACTGTGTGGTCTCCGTCTCAAGCCACTTATGTTAACCGAATTGAACGAGTTCAAAACAAATTTTGTAAATATTTGTTATTTAATTTCACTTTCCATACCTGGATTTATCTTATGAAACGAGAGACGCAGGGATGCAATGTTACTTTTTCTGTACAAAATAATTAATGGAGTCATTATTTGTAAAAAATTATTACTTCAAGTAAATTTCGTTGTCCCATTAAGGCGTACTCGATAGTCACAACTATTCTTTGAGAAAACCCATTGTACAAACTATGGACAAAGAGCTTTCATAAATAGGCTTTTGTGCAACTACAATAAGCACTATTCCCAATGTGATATTTTTAATTGTACGTTGTTATCTGTCAAGAGGATGCTCGAACTGTAAAATGTTAGGTTATTTATTTCTTTTCTAATTGTCTTGCGATTGTCTTGTATGTTAGACCGTTTAGACGTTAAATGTATTTTAAAATTTTTTAAATGTTTGATATTTGTATATCCAGTTTGTTTGTTTGTTTCTTTTTTATGTATATATACTTATCATTTAATTGTTTTAGCTTTAAGACTGTGCCATTTGGAATTTATAATTCTGTAGTGCACTCAAGACAATTAATAGATAAATAAATAAACATCCTACTCCCACCCTTACAAAAAAATGATATTAACTTTTTAGACGTTATATCTTCTTTACGTCAAATCACCTAAAACTGTAATCTATTTAAATAAGTAGAAATAAAACAAGACCTTGAGAATTCGCAATTTTCAGTTGTCGATGCAAGATTTAACAAGTTTTCGGGGTTAGTTATAAATACACTTTTTTTTGGATTCGGGCGGTACTATATGCCTTATCGTCGCACAGCGAACATCTGCGTAACTTTGTTTTTAGTTAAGAAGTGAAGCGTTGTAATAAACAATAATTAAAAAAAAACGATTTAAACCCTCATATGTTTTTGAAAATTTAACAAATGCTACGGATGTTATTTATTCATAAGCTATGAACTTAAATATTAAAAAAATAGTGGAAAAAACCCAGTTTTTTAGAAGTTTTCAATGAACTTGTGCCTAAAATTGAAATAATTTGGAAAGATGCATCAATTCCAACTGTTTCAAAAGACAGAATTGTGCAATTAATACGGAAGTATTATGAAAAATATAAGAATTTAACCCTTTTCGTCATGGTGTCCTAAATTAAGTACAATATTTAACATGCCTTATAATGTACCTATTGGAGATTTTTATCCGTTTGTACAGGTTGTACTAAATTTAGAATGCTTATATTTAGTACCTAAAAAGGTCTGCTTCTACCCAGTTGCCAGAATAAATTTCACAATGACTAAACTTTCCAGCTTGTTAATGTGATGACAGCACATGCTAGCAACGCTGGAAAGATCACTCAGTGTTTCCTGTTCAGACTTCTAAAATTTTATTCAGCAGTACCGTTTTGCTAGAACAACGTGGTACATCTCCAGTTTTTTAGTTTTGTTTACGAGCTAGTGATCTGTAAAGAACTACTAAATTTAGGACATTGTGATTCAAGAGGTAACATAAAAGTGATAAATTTAGATCATCGTGATCAAAGGAACTGGTAAGTAAAATAATGATTTTAAATGATATTTGTGATACAGTGAAGTTGTTTCCAGGAAAGTAAAAATAATGAGTCGGAAAAGACCGCTAACAGAAGAAGAACTCTTTGAGCTCAAAGAAAAAGGAATGTCGAACATTGAATGCTTCAGCGATGATGATGATGATGATGACGATGGATGGGAAAGCGACCAAGGTATTGGAAAAGATCCGTCGAAAATATTTGACAAAAATAAAGTCAGTAGAAAGCGAAAGAAACCTATAAATGCCGCAAGGAAGAAGTCTGTATATTGATGGAAGAAAGGACAAAATTTTACTGCAAGAGAAAAACGGTAGATTATACAAGAACACACATATCGCTTCTCGAGAAACCTGAATATATCTACAGTGCTTATATTTTCGTTTTAAGTATATGACTAGATTAAAAGTTAATAAAATGAAAAAAAAGGCAACATCCAGTCGAAAATTTTATGGTGGTGGGATATTTGCCGAACCTAAAACATAGCGATAGCTGGGATATAGTAGGTGCCACACGTTCGATGTAAAAACATGGCTATGCCTAATATAAAATAATAAGTACTGTATATTGGGTACGTAACTCCAACTAGAGGGACGGTAAAGTCAATTGGAAAAGCAATATTGGACTTTTTTGCTAAAAACAATTTGGAACTAAATGATTTGGCGGCTGTAAGTTGCTATGGTACTGTTGCTGACATCGGTAATAAAATTTGTATAATTAGGTATATTGTGACTAAATTGAAACGCCTTTTACAATGGTATATTTGCCAACTACCCGCCAATGAATTGCCATTAAGACATTTATTCCAACATTTATATGGCAGTCTTTTGAAACATGTGAATTTTAAATTTTTACCCCAATAAAATATGAGTTTCCAAATATAACTGTAATGTCTATAGATTTAAGTTCTTATTAATCCTATTTATATGCAATTTGCAATGCAATATCGAGCGGCAATTTCTTATCAAATTTAGTACACCATAATCCTGGGAAATTAACGCACTCTAGATGACTCACAATGGCAATTCGTGTTCTTCGGCTCTATACTGGAACGGAAAGGCCAACATCAAGCCTTACGGATATGGCCGAATTCATAATTAAAGTATACGCCCCAATGTGGTTTAATATTAAATTTAAGTTCCACTAGTAGTAGTGTTCATGTATTTAAAACGATTAAACTGTCACGGTATTTAAGGGATTAGGTGTAGTCAGAGACATAAAAATGACAATTTTAAATAAATTTTTTTGCCCGTAAATTATTTTATTTTATAAACGTAAAAACATAGCATCAATAAATAAGGTTTCGACAGAAATTTTAGAAAAAAAACATAATAATAATTTTAAAATTAATGGGCTGTTTGTGTTGATCCAGTTCCAACCGAATCTCTTTGTAATGACCATCACTTATCCTTGGAGATTCTTCTAAAATCAATCGGACAAAAAAAAAATTTTTTATTAATAGATAATCTAGTGCCTAATCAAAGGATTTTTTTTTAATTTCGATTTTTTATAAACACTTAACTATTGGTTTTTTTCCCGAAAATCTCGAAAACATTTTCCTGATGCCGCCATTTTGTTAATTAAAAAAATAAAGAAAAAAGCTTCGATCAGGCACTAGATTATCTATTATTAAAAATATTTTTTTTGTCCAATTGATTTTACATGAATCTCCAAGGATAAGTGATGGTCACCGCAAGGACATTCGATTGGAACTGGATCAACACAAACAGCCCATTACTTTTAAAATTATTATTATTTTTTTTATTTCTGTCAAGTCAAGTCGAAACCTTATTTAATGATGCTATGTTTTAACTTTTATAAAATAAAATAATTTACTGGCAAAAAAAAGTTATTTAAAATTGTAATTTTTTCATGTCTCTGACTACATGTAACCCCTTAAGAGATGATTTAAAAGGTATTGTGGATACATTAATCTAAAGAAACGCGTATTTCATACACCCCGAAAACATTCCTTTGTGTATGCTAACAGACACTCGTGAATGGGTCTCGGAACTATGTTTACGAAGAATCCTAAAAGCTAGGGAAATCAGTCGAGAAAACATTGAAGTATGTGGTACCAAAAATTAATTTTAGTGATACAAACTACTATGAGTTAATTTACTGGAATGAATGCGATGTGACACCGCCTCATGTTTTAATGGATTTAAACGAAACCGAAATATCAGATTTTGATTTTCCAAAGTTCCCTTGCCACACTCAATCCGTTGAGAGATTCGTAAAATAAGTTACAGAGTCATCTTCTTTAGTAATTGGTCCAGAATCAAGAGACGGCTATATTCGCTCAAGAAAAAAATCAAAAGAATTTTTACCAACATATAAAAGAAAGCGGCAGTTTAAAATTCAATAAATATTTTTTTTATTATTATGTTTTTGTACTTGATCTGTTAGCTTTTTATATTTGATTTGTAAGCTTTTATGTTTGCTTTGTTAGCTTTTCATATTTGATTTCTTTAGGTACTGTGACGGCCCACCCCCGGCCCGCTCTTTATTTGTTTTTATTCGTTATTTTACTTTCTGAAATGTTATTATTTACCTCACAAGTTTATTTTATTTTAAATTCTATACTTAGTGTATTTGGCCTTTTCCCTCTAGTAGTAAAAGTGATCGTCTAGTAAATTAATTGATAATTTATATACCCACGTTGTGATAATGTTAATAAGGGTAAACCAGGATTCGATGCAAAGTTTGGTGCAAATTGATAAATAAAACATACAAACTCATATTAAAACTCTTTTTTATTTTTCATACTTTAAATGTGATGCAATAATTAGCAAATTATATTACAATTGTTACTATTTACTGAGATCTCACTTGAGTCCCGTTCAAACGCAGATCATATTTATTTGCTATCAATATATATTTTACTTAGGTTGATGACCAACAGAGTTAACGAACAGCGTCAATTCGCCAGTTGATTAACTGTAGTGTTGTTTTTTATATTCTGATTTAGGTGGATGACCAACGGAGTTAACGAACAGCGCCAATTCGCCAGTTGGTTAACTATAGAGTTGATGTTGATTTGATTTTATTCTAGATATATTGCACCCTCTTAGGTAAATATTTCGATGAGTATAGAGGTGATGACCAACGGAAGTAACGAACAGCGCCAATTCGCCAGTTAATTACCTTACTATGTTGATTTCACATATACTTTATTTCAAACCTAGTAGAACGGGTTGCTTAGCGTATAGGTGTCCGCCCTTGAGCTAACGAACAGCGTATTCTTCAGTTGGTTAACTTACTATTAAATTTTACCATCTTGATTTGTACAATTTATCCAAGATATCATATCCCTGTATATCTCTAAAATATTGATTTTTATAATTTTCATTGAAAAGACTTATTACAACCCTGTCTGTATATTTCTTAATATTGATTTTTATAATTTCTATTAAAATACTCAAAATTTCACCCATCGAAAACAGATGTTTACCCTTAGGTACTATCTTTTGGGGTGTATAACCTGAAGGCCATGTGATTTTTTGGTTAAATTGATATTTTGTAGCAAATGTCAAGCCGCCCTTAAACGAAACGCCGGTGGTATGTCAAAGAAGTTACATAAATCTTTTGACTCACCATTGAAAATATAGACATAAGATTATATACTAATTTCATCTAGCATTGTGAAGGTATTTCATACGGTACTGTATTGGAAAAGATGTACGGTAGAATTATGTAGGTGGTGCGGGACGTGATATTATGCAGGAATTATTTAGGGACGGCAAGCGTCGGAAATAAGGCGTGGGACGTTGACAGCGTTCGGGAATAAAAGATATTGTAGGATAAACGTTGTTTAGGAAGAACGTTTTAGAAAAGGTACTGACTACTGAACTTGAAATATAACTGGATAAAAATAATAAATGAATGCTTGCACATCAAATAATAAATGAATGTATGCACATCAAATAATTAAAAATGAATAAATCCCTGCTCATTTGGTTCTAGCTTTTTATAATAAAGTTTTAATGGCTTTTGTGACGTCTCTATGTCTTTAGTTGCCATCGAAATACTGTGTGTGCAGGGGGTGGCTTATTTATTACTTGCCTTAAAGGCTTTGTGTATCGAAATATTGTCGAAATCGGTCTTAACATCGAAACTAGCAAGATAAGCGAGTTAAGTGTTTTAATGATAATTACTTCGTGAAAGAAATACGTTTTCTAGGGCTAGTTCTCAGAGACAGATGCACGAAATTTGAATATATTACGGATTTGGTTATATACATTATTTATTAGGTGTCCTAAATAAGATTTAATTATCTGGAAGATTTTTCTTTAAATGAAGGATTTTGAATTTAATAAGAATGCAATATGATATTTAATAAATGGAATTAATAAATTATTTAGGTACCTGGGTGCGATAGGTTACAGTACTTTTTACATTTTTTAAATAAATGTGTTGTTTATTTTAATCGTCCAATATTTTTGTTATTCAAGTAATTTTTAACTTATCTTTTAAAGACAAAAAGATTAAACATTGGTTAAAAGGGACAATAGAGGGTTAAAGTTAAAGTTGTAAAAATATCAAAAATAAAGAGTGTGAATGCAACCACTAAAATGTAACTTCCAGTAGGTTTTGTTCGTCAAAATTTCAAACTTTAACTTTTGACCCCCAAAGGGGCGGTAGAGGGCTGAAAATGTGGATTTATAAATTTTAAAAAGTACAAAAGTAAGCACAGCAAAACGCAAGTTTTAATAGGTATTGTAAAATTGATTTTTATATTTTTAATAAAATATGCCTATTTCAGCTCAGCCTAAGTAGATGCTTTAGTATTTTCTTAAAATACTAGTAGGACATCTAAAGTGTTATCTTTATGAGTTGCAATTTTTGATCTGCTAGACCTTGGATAATCATGTACGTTACCGGCTGCAATATCTTTATTTATTATGATCGAAACCGTAAATCGATTTATAGGGGTCTTTGAAGATGTAAATCGTTAAACAGATGACTTACTTTTTTATATTTATATCATCCAACCAAAATTAGTATCTGGATTCGTTTTTTTTTCTGATAACTTTGCCATTAGATTTAATTTACTTTTCAAGACTGTCGATATCAAATACAATCATTATCTAATTTTATACTTTATTGTGTACACGTTTTTAATATTTCTTTAGTGCCTACTACTGTCTTTCGTTTTAGACCAGGAATAGTAAAAAATACAAGTAGAGTAATAGAACTTTAATGTTATAATGTTTTTTATTAGTAATGTGGTACTTTTAAGTATTCTTAAATAGAGGAAAAATAAGCTTATTTATGATATATCACTCGACCTACGTTGCCATTAAAAAAAAATATGATGGCAGAGGTTCGTTGAACGCTGAAGTCACATAAATTTGACATGTTCTTAAAAAAAATAAAACAACAGTCCCATTTATCACCCTACATTTTTTTAATTATACATTCATTCGTTTTAAAGAAAATACCTTCTTGCTAGACATTTTTGCTACCCTGTATACTAAAGTGACATTTCTATGCGCTAAAGTCGCACTTTAATGAACGAATTTGTAATTATTAAAATAGTACATTATCAGTAAAAATGCAAAAAAAAATGTTCAATAAAAGGTTGAAGTCGTAGAAAAAGTAGTGTACTACTATTTAGTTTAATTTCCGCTAAGTATTTGCACTTGTAAAAAATATATCACTTTCTACACTTTCTATATAAATACTGATATAAGCTAGGGTTAAAATTTACATTGGTTATTCAAAAAATAAAGAGGAACAACTGTCTGTTTATTCATCAGCATATTAAAATTATTTTTTTTTGTTGTAAAAATAAAAATACTGCAAATTTTTCTAGCACCCAGTCAATTACCCTTCACAAAGCAGCTCAACAAACATATTTTGCAAGTGAAATAACCCCGAAACATCAATTTTAATCAAAATATAATGACATTGATGTCCGTAACCTGCTACAACAAACAAACCAGATGCAGTTGGTGGAGTGAATGTTGGTGTCAGCTTTTCTATTACGTCATTTCAAAGTTAAATCGGTGTCATAGCCCATGGAGAAAATGGCTCTATCGATATTCAATCTAGTAGGATTATAGAATGGCGTACTCAACAATAGCACTAGTTCGAAAAGCTGAAACTTTATAAAATAATTACTTATTACGTTTCATGGAAATATAAAAATATCATCTGTTAAATAATATTATATTTATACAGGATATGATAATAATAACGTTCGTAACTGCTACAGTTGGTATTTATGAATATATCAATTTATTTATGTCGAATCCTACAGGAGACCATGTATAGTTGTTTGTGCAACAAGAGTGGATATGATGGCTATATCGCACGAAGACGAAATTTGAGCACGACGCCGTAGGCTCAACCATCTAAGTGCGATGTGGACAATCCACTCGAGTTGTACAGTATGTTTTTTCTACGATCCACCAACGAAAATTTACAAATAAAAAATATATTTTAGGTTATTAAGACAAAATAAGTAATTTTAAAATAATTTATGACTTTTAACAATTTTTAAAATAAAATAAACGAAAAAAAGTTTCATTTCATTTTTCCCCATCCGAGAATCGAACTGCAGTCTTCCATTTGGAAGGCAAAAACGCTAACCACAGGAATACCTATTCTTTTATTTTTGATGCTTTAATACTCCTTATATAAATTCATATAGTTTTATTTAAATTAACAAATTATTTTATATAATTATAGACGAAATAAAAACAAAAATGCTATTATTTATGGATTCTACACAAGAATAACCTATTTTATTATATGTTTAATCTCAATCACTAAAAAATATACTGACAATTAGTTTGACAGAATTGTTATTTATTTAAAATTTTAAAAATAATAGCAGTCGGTTGATCAAAATATGAACGGTGATTGGTGGATTTCATTTTTTTACAGTGTTCTCACTACCCAGAATGGATATGAAATATATTTGTTCAGTTGAAGGCAATAGCATACTTTTTCGTTTTGTAATCTGTGCGTAGATAAGCTTATATCCATGTGGGTGTAGAAAAAAATTATTTGCATGGTTCTCTATAGGATTTGATAGATGCTGTATTAGCAGAAATTTTATTTCTATTGATATGACATGCACATTAAAAAATCTCCATGTGTCATCGTTTTCCGTGATGGTGGGTGGGGTTTTCCGGGTTTTCCTTACCTGTAAGTCAAATGATGCTATTAATTATCTTTAAGTGTTCCCGGAGTGCCACGGAAAAACAAATGTTTCCCCTACACAAGTCACTCAATCGGCTTCAGGGGTTGAAATTCATTCGTAAAGTGCTGAATGTAGGAAGAGTATTATTATTATAATAGTATTGTATCAATGAAGTATATAAATGATAAATTTGACCATATTTTATTAACCAAAGTAAATTCGCACCGCCCATCGTTAACAAAATTACATTTTACCCATAAAACTGCCATTATATACTTGGCTTTTTCCTTACGAATGGGCTAAAAGGACATATTATTTGGGAAATAATGCTCACAAAGAGACCTGTAGTCGGCACCTTTGTACAGTCAATATAAACTGCAAGACTCAAGTCTTGAGTCCACGTTGATTATCCATAACACGTTTTTATTGGCTAATATTTAAAAACCTTTGCAGTGAAGCGCATGTAGTAAAACAGAAATACACTTATACAGGGTGACAATTTAAAAACTTACAGTGGGTTATATCTCACAAACGAATGATATTAAAAAATGCTTAAAACCGTTTATAGGATAGGAAGGAGAACTAAAATGACATAAACGAGAACTTCCTTTTAAGGCAAGGTTTCGCAGTTATTCATTTATCCTGTACAATTATCATTTATACCGTTGGATAGCATTTTTTATAGGCTTTTCAATGATGTATCACAAGTAGGGGTTTACTATTTTAACTTTTTTAGATGGGGTAGGTGAGGCCTAGGGGGTTGATGAAAGTTGTCTTTTATGTCATTTAAGTTCCCCTTTCTATTATAGAAACGATTTTAAGAATTTTCATATCAATTTTCGTTTGTGAGATATAGCCCATTGTAAGTTTCTAAATTGTCACACCGTATAAACTAATGACAGTAAAAAGGTCGGGGCTAGCAGATGGATAAATACTCTTACTTCATGTCGAGAATTAATTTTGTTATAAGAAGAGAGCAGGTCCTGCAGAATGATTGGGAAATAATTGGAAATAAACAACACGAAGTAATGTGGGTAAGCGGATGTTTCAATTGAAAATAATGTGACAGTATTGTGATTGTGTTTGACGGTAAACTTATGATATGTTGTTTTTCCTTTGCTTGTCCTTGAATGTAGTTTTCTTAAAACATACTCATCAGACCGTATTTTTTCTATAGTAAACAAAATGCCTCATATCAACTGCTCCCATCACATACCAAACCTCTGTATACCATTCCTTTTTTGTGCTTGTCAGCAACGGGCTAAATTATATTTTAAAGTGAATAGTGATTTAAAAATTAAAAATGCTAAAACGGGCGCATTTGTCTTCAGACCGTGATAAAAATAGTGTAAAAAAAATAAAAAGAGTCTAGCTCTAACGAATAATCAACAGGTACGCTGTTTTTATATGTCATCATAAACATTAGATATTGTTTATACGGGGGACAATTTCTATCGTAAAAATATCAAAAATAAACTATTTTTTTTTTATTAAACAATGCAATTATATTAAAAATTAAAGATCAAATTATATTAATTTGTTTTTGGTTCCTTTAGCAATCAATATTTTCCATTCTAAGCATATATTCGTTGACATCAACAAGTTCTTAATGTGTTCTCATAAATAAAGTCTTAAGTTTGTTTGGATATCGTATTATACAACATCGCTGTCGTCGTCATATGTCTTACATTTGGAAAATCAACCGATTTTTTCAGTAATTCTATAGAAAAATAATATTTAAGAGCGATTTCATTGAGGAGAAATATTATTTAATCTTGTCTTTTATGATCCTACTGTTTGAATTAAGTAGACTAGACGTTTATTATTCTTGCATTAATATAGATAATTAGGAAATTGAGTGATTCTTGATGATATTTCTATTTTTCTGGATTTACACAGGGAAGAACGTGCGATAACCATTCTAAATACTTGATGAAAAAATCGTGCGATTTTTTCAGTAATTCTGAACGAGAAGACGAAAGAAATACTTACTCAACTTTGTCTTTTGTGATCCTACTGTTTGAATTACGCAAAATGGACTTTTCCTATTCATACATAACTATAGTTCATTTGCAAGTTGAGCGATTCTTGATGACTTTTATGTTTCTTTGAATTTATACAGGGATGAACGTGCGTTACCTTTTCTGAAATAAAAAAATTAATAAATAACTGCGACGTTTTCAGTGTTATACAGAGTGGCCCAAAAATCTGGAAACGGTCAATTATTGAAAGATTATAAAAATTTTATTTTTAATGGTTACTTTATCAAGTGTTTAAAATGTGCTCCATTTGTGAGTTGACAGTACCCTAATCGATGGTAGAATGCGTCTACTACATTTCTCAATAATTGTTTTATTTATTTAAGACCTTCCAGACTAAATAAAATCATAAGTGTTACACATGGTTGAACTCGTATTGAATAGGAGATTCCAATAATGACTGAATATACAGGGTGATGAATTTAAAAAACCAACATTGCAAATATCAAATCTGGAATCTCCGTATCCCTTAATAGGTGTACCCCAAATTTTGTACAATTAGGACTAGCAATTTACGAGATAATTGGCCGTTTCCAGACTTTTGGGTCACTCCGTATAAAAATTATATGCAGTAGGGTCTTTTCTCTTAAATTTCTGAGCGGTACTTAAGAGCAATCAAGCGATTTGCGATTTTATTAGGACGAAAAAATAATATCTTGTCTTTAATGATCATATCATTTGAAAGTCAAGCGATTCTTGATGATATTTCTGGTTTTCTGAGTTTCAATTTAAACTATTATAAAAATATAAAATATAACCAGATTGCAATGATACAGAAGGAAACACTCTTTATAAAGAAATCGTTGTTCATTAAAATTAATATGTTAAATGGTATAGCCAGGGATCAGCAAAAAATCTTTTCAATAATTACAAAATTCCGACTAACCATAAAACTATTAAAAAATATATATACTGTCTATTCCAGAATATTTAATCACAAAATTGAGTCAAAAGCCTGTCAATTATTTAGCAATATTCATCATGCCATGTCGGCTTATGCCCTTATTTAAAATTGGAGGAATTCTGAGAATATTGCAACTCCACTCTATAGATGGGGGCCTTTTGGGTTTCTTACAGACATGGAAAAATATTAAACAAGACCGAATGGTCGTAAGTTGAGTTAAAGGAATATCAATATTATCTTCTTTAAAACAATCGAACCATGTGTGAAAATCCCAAATAAATCTAATTGAAAATTATAACAGTATACAAAGGAAGAATAAAGGGTTGATACACGAATAGAAGGTTTTAAATTAAAACATGATAAAAAGTGTATCTGACCTATAATAAGGCGATGTTGATTGTTTCTCAGGGGTTGGGTACTTAAGGGGATGATTACAATAAAAAAAAACTAATCGATTACCTTTTACGTGGCTTTATTTATGATGAATACTAGGACCGATTGTCTGATTCTCTTCTTTTTATTTTATCTAACATGTGGTAGAAATGAGGTTATGTTACAAAATGAGGTTGAATGTCACAAATATTTTACAAAATTATTGTTTTAAAAGCTGAACAATCTCAATATGCAATATTAAAACGAGGTAATTCTAGATTATTAGTACCGCTATATGTTATAATATTAGATTTATTAATTTTAGATGGACCTTAAATATGCATATTTTTCGGCGAACAAAATGATTTGTAATCAAATGTTTTACAAAAAAAGTATTCCACGCTTAATGCTGGAAATAATCGGACAAGTTCAATGTCTTATTAAGATATGGTCAGTTTATACTATGAACTAATTAGCTTGATAAAAATTTACAACTAAATCTATATGTAAAAATTCGAGTAGCCTAATATTTCTCAAAATATATATCACTCGGTATCAGGTTTAAATGTCCACTAACACAGTCCGGAATCCCGATTAATAAAGCATAGAATGGTTACCTTGTATAGCAGGTTAGGGGATGAGACTAGGTATACCTCCGGTATGAGACCAGTCGATGATTCTCCGTGGCTATTCTGGATCTTGGTCGATCGCAAGGGGATGAGACTAGGGACGTAGGAGACCAGTCAATGATTCCCCATGGGTGATCTGGATGAAGATGTCTGCGATGGTGACGTTTACAGAGGAATATAACGTCGGAAGTTACGTGCAATTTGGAGAAATAAGAGGAAACATAAAATATAGAAAAAGAAAAGAAGAAAAAAAAGGCCTGAAAGAGAGAGAAACGTAAGTATATTTATATATTATTAATAATAAGCTTTTATTTAAAGTACCTTTGATGGAGTGTGGCCTTTAAAAGTAATAAATTTGCTCAGGGTCTCCTGATCAAAAGTTTTCGGTAGTTCTTCACTTCGCGAGACTAAATCCAACCCTTGGTTGATGAATTTCTATTTAACAGAACAATTCAAAATCTCTTGAATCGAAGAACTTTTGGAAACAAATCCACAAAAATGTTGACACTTGTTCTTGACGAAAGCTCTCACAAGAAGAACAAAATGGCATATTTCCTTTTGATACGACCCTCCAAATTATTAAATAGTTTGTTAGTTTATAAGTTCTAATACTTGAAAAGAGATTAACTTATGTCTAATCTAGTTGGTAGACAAAGACAAAACATTTTAATTAAAAGTCTAGTTCTAGTACATTTCTTAGAACTGGTAGATGAATGAATGATTACTTAATTCATACTACTAATCATTCATTCTAATTGTCATTTATTAAAATCGACTTTTGTGACCAAAGTTGTTATGAAATGTAATAAATAGTAAAAATTGTTTATTATTAAGATACTTATGTCCTCTTTCCTTCTAGATAAATTCTACATGGATTCCCAATTTGAAATCTACATGGATTCTCAAGTTTGAAATAGTAAGGAAATTTTAATGGAAGTAAACAAATGATAAAATATAAAATAATTCACTAAATTTATTGTAAGTAGCATTTATTTTAGGTTTTAGAAAGGCAGTTTATGTTAAATGAGTCCTAAATATATCCTATTAATCCTAAAAATCCTATAATTTCTTTTATCCTGTAACATGGTAAGAAGAAAGAGAGGAGACAGTCAGATCGTTACCTCAAGCTAAAGAAAGAGATCAAGATATGCTATTATCAGATTAATTTCCAAGGCGACTACCGGTTCTTTTCCAATCACCGCAGTTAAGCCGTGTTGGGCGCGGTAAGCACTTGGATGCGTAACCTTATCAACACACTATCAAAGATGTTAGTAGGTAAATTCGTATCTTCTTATTCTGATATAAGTTACGATTTTACTCATATAAAATCTTCTGAAATAATAAAAGATTACCTTAATTATCGTAGGAAAATTATAATTCCGAAATTATTATTACATAAATTAGAATGGTGACAGAAAAATGTTGAATTAGTTTAAGTTATAAAACCTAAGCTGTTCTCGAGAGAGTAATTTTCTGATGATTCAGTCTAGTTGGTGTGCCTTTTGTATGATTTTAAATACCATGGGACATATTTTAGTTTTTGCTAGTTATATCTTGTCGACATAAAACACAGATAGGGAACCAAGGTCAATTACCATAAATATAAATTAAACGAAAAAGTACTTAAGGATATCGATAACTTTTTGCCAGAATAACGTAAGCGACATTTGTTCAAATGGCCCTTACGATAGTGTGGCAAAACGTTATCAATATTGTAAAAAGGTTTAATTATCCAGAAATAGATTTGTTTTTCACAAAAATAAATTATATAATATTTAAGATTAATTTTATAGTTTTCAGACCCAGAATCTGGACAATGGTCAGGACATTACTTTTATGCCTTTCCTGCCTTTTTCTTATTTTTAAGTTCAAACCAGCAAAATGTTTGCTTATCTCTTCTTTTACGCCACAAGATTTCCCTGGTGACAGGTAAATTGTTCTAAGGTCTTAAAAAAAAGTACTTACTAGTGCTGTTATATCTGAGGTACTTGCTAGGGGGCCTGAGGTAAAGAAGGAAAAAAATAGTCACTTTTCTTAGGTTCGTTTGGTGAAAACGACAATTATCGTTTGTCCTGCAATATTAAAATAAAAATACCAGACAGATCTACTTTTTAGGTACAATGTGGTATAAGCCTAAGTGGAATGAACAGTGCAATAAAAATATACACGGAAAATGATAGGCCAAAGGAGCTTGCCAAAAAATTACGTTTCTATACATTCTCGTTTGGCGGTGTACGACAAAAATCGGTAGATTTTCGGTTTAGTTGTCTGGAGCCCTGAAAATGGAACCACAATTTGTTTAGCATCATCATCTAAAAAAATTGTGTTTTCAAATTACAGTTTGAAATAAACCTAACTAAAATAGTACAAAACTGAAAGTGATCTATCTTTCACGACGTATTTTATTTGTGATATTATAATTATTGGACTAAATTTAAGATAATAGGTAGAGAATTTGCAGTTCAAAGAATAACAGCGCATTTTACGTCAAATACCACGGAAACATATGAAAAAAAGGCTACGGCTTTTGGATTTAGGATAAAAATGACGTGCAAGCAATAGCGACTTGTAAACAAAATAATGGGGATTTACAATCATAGAATATGTAAAAAAAATTCAGTGTTTTAGAAAGATATTTTATAAACATAAAATTTTTTTTTACCTGCATCTGTACTGAGATCTATATTCTATTATTGTAAATCCCCAAAATTTTGGTCACGAGCCACTACTGCGTCCAAACTGGAAGGCTATGATTTACCAAACAAACAAAAAATGGCCAATAATTAAAATTTTATAAACTTAAAAAGATAAAGGAAAGAAGAAGAAGGAAAAAAGAAAAGAAAAATTAATAAAAAAAGTTACAACTCTTGGAAAGTACAAAACGAAAATCGATTTTTTCCAGTATTTATTGAACTGTTTAACATTTTGAAATGATAATGGATATATGGCTTTATTATCGCAATAACATTTTTTTCACTTAAAACCACGAAAACTGTACAGTCAATAAAACATTTAGGGGGGGTGTTGAACCCCTAAAAACTTTTCTATGCATTACAATTAAATTAGTATTGTAACACCATTGGTTCATTACAATATTTTTTTATATTAGTTTGCCTCTTAGCAGTTTTTATCGAGATGCGATCTCTTTTTCATTATTCTTCAAAAAATTTGAAGTTGGCTGTAGTTTTTACAGATAAATGACAAACCATTTTTCTTATGAATTACATACTGTCAATTGAAATTTTCGAATATTCTGCATTAAACTTTCTTTTACAATGGTTTATACGTTTGCAGAAATGGCAGATATGCATTTATTACTGGGTAAGTTTGGTCAGGCTAAAAAAAGGTTTCAGATAATTATCTGTAATCCTGGTAATCACAGGTGAATGCCGAGGAAATAGTGCAGCAGCTGCAAGGCGTTATGCGGAAAAATATCCCAATCGGAATACACCAGACAGACGATTATCTCTTTCCATTTATCGTCAATTACGGAGATGGGTACTTTGCGATTGTAACTTGCTGGTAATAGTGGATACAAACGATAAGGAGATTTTAGAATTAGACGAAGAAAACCCTGGAAGCAGTACAAAAGTAATAGCTGCTCAATTAGATGTTAGTCACATGATGGTTTGGAGAAGATTGAAGGAACAGCAGCTTCATCTCTACTACCTAACAACCGTTCAATAATTACTAGATGAAAAGTATCCTAAAAGAATGGGATTTTGCGACTGGTTTTTAACGAAAAACAATCGAAATATCAATTTCATTAATCATATCTTGTTTACCGATGAAGCTACCTTCAATAGAAATGGGATTACGAATTACCATAACGAACACAAATGGGCCGAAAAATATCCTCATGCAAAAAAGTGACTCATCACCAAAGGACTTTTAAGGTCAAATTACTTGCAGTTCTTACAAAATGATTTACCAGAGTTCTTGGAAGAGGTAAATTTAGGATTAAGGCAAAATATGTGATATTTACAAGATGAAGCTCCAGCGCATTTCGATAACAAAGTTAGGGAATATCTTTTCGGTCTGTACCTTGGAGGTTGGATTGGAAGGGGCCCTGCACCTATTTATTGGCCAGTTAGAAGTCCAGAACTTAACCCTATTGACTTTTGCTTCTAGGGTTTTATGAAAGAGGACGTGTATTCTGTTAAAATAATCGACGAACGATAACTGAGGCATCGAATATTTGAAAGTGCAAATCGATTTCGTCAGAAACCAATGATCTTTAAAAAAATTCGGTTTTTCTTTTTAAAACGGTGCAGAATGTGTATTTAGGAAAATGAAGGCCATTTTGAACATTTATTATAGTAAATACTACATATTTGTACATATTTTTGTACCTGCGATTAACATGAATACTCAGTTATGACTTACTTTTTGTTACTTAAAATATTTCAAGGATAACGAAAAAGAGACCACATCTCGATAAAAACTAACTTTACGGATAAGTGCAAAAAGGAAAAAAAAATTAAAAATTATGTAATAAACCAATTGTGTCACAATACTAATTTAATTAACACATAGACAAGTTTGGGAGGTTTTAGTTGTTCAAAACCCCCTAAAATTTTTATGGGCTCTACTTCGTGGTTTTATATGAAAAAGATGCTCTTACGATAAAAAAAACATGTATCCATTTTCATTACCAAATGTTAAACAGTTCATGAAATATTGGATAAAATTATTTTCATTTTGTACTTTCCAAGGGCTCTAACTTTTTCTGTGTGCACATTTACATTAAAGTAAGTTATGTTCAATCGAGTTATTTTTGAGCACAGAATATGTGGTTCCATTTATTTTGTTACACCCTGTATAATGACCATATAATTTTTTTAACCACGACTGGAACAGGAAGATATCTGTTAGTATTAATACAGAAAAAATTGTACTTAATAAAATTATTAAAGGGGTCCCAGGTTCGGATCCCACGTTGGCCGGGATTTTTTCATTTAATTTAATTATTTAAAATTAATTCTGATGCCTTGGTAGGATTCCCCACTCGACCATTCACTGTTGGGTACTAATTAACAGTGCTGTTCCTAAAGTGACGCTGGGAAACAGTAACAAAGCCTACACAGAACACGAGGCTAATAACCGTAGCAGTTGATATCGATGACACAAAAAAAAATTATTATTTTCAAAATCACAATTTAGCTAATTAATAGTACTATTATTTAGAAATAAAATAACATATTTACATTAAATAAAATGATAATAAATTAGACATATTAAATTAAATTTTAACTAGTCACAGAACAAAGAATAAATTTGTATTAAAATAATGAACTAAAGTAAAATATTTAAAAAAATATATATAATTAGTAAAGAAATAAATAAAATTATTTCGATATATACTACAAACGTTTTAGTCTGATACGCCATTTGAAATAAAACTGAATAACTAGACTACAAGAGATAACCTCAGCGATTTTCATCTCAAGATTAGTTTGGTAATAATCGTTGAAGTGTTAGGATCAACCAATTAATTATACAAACTAAGTGTTAACTGATACGAAATGCATGGAATACACATGGCAGGCGTAGCTATACGGCAGGTGCATTATCATTATCTTAATAGTGTCAATGCATCATAATCGTAGATAGTGTTCAGAGCAATGCAAAGTGTTATACAGTGTGTTTCGAATATTCTAGAAACATTTTGTTCTTGACATGTTTTTTCCATGGTCTTATTTTGTAGTTTAAAGAAGAACATGATTTGGGAGTCTATGGAGTAACCTACCAGTAAGCAAAGCTAGTTTTCAAACAGCTTATTTAACCCGTTAAGCTGCAAAATATTTTTTAGACATTATAGAAAATCATAGCATTTTTTGAACGCCAAGGTCCACATACCTACAAAAATATTTATAGGTGTATCAAGGAAGTTGATAAGGAGGAAAAGATATTGACATTGCTTTACTGAAATTGTTATTTGATTACCGTATTTCGGATCATTGTATAACAAATTAAAATCTATAATTTTTAATGTTTCGTCGTTATATTAAAACACGTTTAGATATTTTACGACCTTCTCAATTTCAAATGTGTTAAAAATATACTCCCACCAGAACTTGCAATGATTTTAAAAGGAGCGACAAAGTGTTTGCCAAAAATTTCTCAAATTCGAATAATTCTGCGTGGCTACCAGGTGAAATTGAAACTAAACAGGAGAGCGTTACAGTTAACATTAAACTGTTAGACAATAATTTAATTTACAGACATGGAAACTAAGTCAAATAAGGAAAATCATCGTACCCCGAGTCATTAGAGATTCTTCGAGAAATTGAAAATAGTAGTAATTTTGATGAAAAAGAAAAAACAAAAAGTATTGTAAATTGTGAACAGATTGAAAGTGATATGCGATGTTACCAATGAATCACAAAGTAATTTTGCATTGTCGGAATATATAAAACCGGGTCATAACCTTAGGAGAAGGAAAAATTAGTTTTGTAAATTTTTTAGGTAGGTTTAGTGTTACTACATTATTCTATAATACTATTTCCTAACATTCCTAATAAAAATTCCAGAAATTTCTTAAAAAACCCGGACAAAATATTATCTGATGAAATAATTACTAAACGTTTTAAAAAAAGTACCTACCGTTAGAAACTAAAAACAATTCTTCAATTTAAAATTCGTGAAATTAAACTTTATAAAAACATTAAGTAATACACAGGGCATACACAAACACAACACAACTGTCTATTAGTTACATAAAAATTACATTATTAAAAAAATTTAAGAAAAGATAATTTCAACGACCAAAAGAACTAATTTTAATAATTTTCTTTAAAATTCCGCACAATTTATAATTTCCGACGCATTCCGGTTAAAACGCCACAATTCCAAACATGTCCGGAATTTTTCTGACATCTGGTACGGTATTTCATTTGCATTTGGGTGTATGTGATTAATAATATTAAATCTCCAAGTATTTGTTTTCACCTTTGGAGTTTAGGGATGGTCTTAATAAATCGTAACGGGATTTTTGAAATTTGTTTCCGAATTTTCAAATTATCTTTTCTCAGATATTTCTGACTTTTTGGATTTCGATTTGCAATCTACGTATTTTTTCAAATAATATAAAAATGTTATCCTTTGTTGACTATCTATTTTTGTTAACTATTAATTATTTGGTTTTAAATACATCTTTTATAAGGGGAAAGGAAATGTGCTGATATTATTCACCACATTTACATGTTTTTTCCATTATTTTTTGTAATGAACGATGGTACAGCTTTTTGATTTGGAGACCGAAAATAAAGTCAGTTAGAAATAATTGAAATTGGTCGTTTTATTTAAACAAATTAAATAAATAGAATTATTGTGAATAGGGTAGAGCATCGATGGGGGTTATATTGGGAATGAGGTGCGACCCAAAACATCCATTGTATCGTCTTCTGTCGCTTATGTAGCAACGAAATGTCTCGATGCTTATAAGGACCCTTTTTATCTTATCTTATCCTATCAAGGACGTATAGGGTTTGGAGTAACTCCAAGTTAGGTAAATCGTCCTCTTCTCTTTGATATGCTCCTATTTATAGTGCCCTCGGCTTCTGGATTGTTACACATTCAGTCAGAATTTTATTGGAGGATTCATCTGCACTCATTGTCTTCCACTACTTCCAGTTTACTGAGGTGTCTTGTGAGTTGGAAATGCCGTTATCATCCCTGTTAGAATGGTATCTTTTCTGGTTATATTCACCCAGAAGCATCTTAGTGTCTTAGTCCCAAGAGTATGTCTCAAATATTATCGGTTCTTCTACTGCCCAATTATTTATTAATATCTCCTAATATTGTGTTACTGCCGATAACGCAGAATGGCTCAGGTCTAACAAACAGAGCCCCTCTTCTTAACCGGGGACTCAAGTGAAAGTAAGTGTAATTTCCTTGCCTAGCTCATTCAGTTTATAGCTGATTACATAAGAGATCACTACTTTGATGACTGCTTGGCTATCGCATATTGTGATTATCTCTTGTCTGCAATAGTTTCTCGCATTGATAAACTAGATATACTTCTCATACTCATACTAAATTTTCGCCTGAAAGATACTTAGGTATTTTCCCAAACTTTCAGAGTGCCTGGTTTTATGCTCAGACACTTCTATTTCAGTTCCTTCTATGGTTTTGGAACCATCCGTATACCAGTGAATAGCATGTATTTTGGTTGCAATCACCATGGATTATTGGCTTCATTCCATCTTGCTCTGTGATTTTGAAATTTTTCACAAAACTGTACTTCTTTCTTATTTCATCCTGGCGCATATACCAAGTATCTTGGGTTCTGAAGCTAATAAATTTTTTCTAATTACTTCGTTTCTGATCATTCTATATCTTGTCTTTTTTGACAGGTTCTCTATCAGTAAATGTAGAGTGGTGATGTTTGAGATCACCTCCATTGCGGCCGTAGGACAGGTTCTCATTGCACCGGTGATACTCTTTGTACTTTTGAGATAATAGCTCTCGAAGTAGCAAAACTAGTCATATAGCTCCAGGCTACAGTAAGTGATTATATGTCTTACTATGTTCCTAAATATCATTAGAGCTTTTGTAGCCTTATCTACTCATTCCTTTTTAAGTATGCTCCAGAGAACTTTATTGTCCAGGGTTAGGCCTAGATATTTGACTTTTTTCCATTATTTATCTGTCGCGTCTAATTTGAAAGTTTTGTGATTAAGTTTTCTTTTCTATATTAGAAATACTTGTGTTATTTTCGTTTTTAAATCGACCTTTAATTGTGACTCGCATGGACCACATAATATATATTATTATAATTAGGCAATGTAAACTACTTTTTGATTAATAACATTTTCTAAACACATTTATTAAAACAACTTTCATCTAGTTAATGAACATTCATAGGGATTACGTATGTAATTTGATTATTAGGATTTGAGGTACTTACCGATAATTGTTCAGGCGTTCTGACATAACAAAGGAACTAATTTTTTTTTGTTTATTCTTTAAAACTAGAACACTGACAGCTGTTATAATTTAATGGATATGAATGGGTAGGAGTAGAGCACACAAACGGTAGCCCAAGAAATCGATGATGCTTCAGCGCCACCACACGAATCCCAGAGAAGGAAAGACGCGAGGATTAGCTACAGCACGACGCACTTGTCCCCATTAGATATATAAATGTTGCTGCACGTACAATATCATCTTGTTCAAAGTTTAAAGATATCACTCTTCCCAATTTCTAATTTGTGGTTTTTAATGGTGTCTAACGAATGAAATTAAATATTTTTTATATTATTCGTTGACAACTACTGATGAAGCTAAAGTTCTGTCAAATAGTCATTTGACCAACTATTCCAAATAAGTTGTTGAATACTCTAAATACATTAAAATCTACTTAGATTATTGTCTGGAATATTTACGTAATTTAAAGTAGGTAGTGAAGTGACAGTTCTTCCAATCAGAAAATGTGCCGGTGTGATAGGGTTAACTTCATTAGGATCGTAACTTGCAGGATGCAACGGTCTATAATTAAGAATTGATTTGACTTGTAAACATACGGCTAAAGTATTTATACACAAGAAGAGCATTTTGATAACTCTTTTGGGATCAAATTGTCAAAATTATTTTTTTAATGTAATAAAATTGAATGCTTTTAATCCACCCCAACTCTAAAAATTTCTTTATTTAAAAATGGAAACAAGGTATGAATTTTGTAAAACTTGTTTTTTCTTTTATAAATCAGCAATTTCTGAAGCGAAATATTTTTGCTGAACCAGTTTTTCTACAAGGGTAAGTTCAAAGTCGATCTAAGATGGTGATAAAGGACAAGATATTTAAGGAAATGAAGGCATACTGCAACGCGTTTCCATTTATGTAGAATTAGTAATTCTCAATTTAAAAAATTTGTAACGTAATTCAATTTGGGTAAATCACCCGAAAGGGTTGAAACAAACAGATGCTATTCAAGTTGAGGAAGGGATAACCATACAGGACCATGCCACCAAAGTTGTAATGTTATTAACAAACTTTGATTTGATCCCCTAGAAAGAAGATCAGCAGGATAATATCTGGTACCAACATGATGCCAGGATTGAATATCAGACATTTATTATGTTTAGGTATGTTATAATTGTTGAGATACTAAGGCTCATTTGATGATGAATTATGGATATTATACATTAGATGATCGGTTTAAGAATCCCAAAAAAAACCAAGTATTTGGCTTTTCATTCGATCCTAATTGAAAACATTTTAAATCTAATGAAGAAATCCTCAGTGTGGTTTAAAATGTCTAGATCAAAATAACCAAAAAAGGGTAACAGCTGTGTGTACGTAGTTTAGATTCAAAAGGAAAGACTTGTATTTCGTGCAAAACTTTTTAATTAATAAATGCAAAGCGCTTTCGGCATTGTGCCATCATCAGTGCTTATTGTTTACAAACAAGCATATCCACCAAGTGCTTAGTCATCCTCGCTCCAAAATTAAATATTTCTGGAGGTTCACAACTTGCTAAATCATAATTATTACTATTAGTAATATTTTCAAATTTAAATTGATTTATACATTCATTTTTATTAATATTGTTTAACAGACTGTTTCCATGGAAATTATGATTTAGCAAGTTGTGAACCTCAAGAAATATTTAATTTTGGAGCGAGGATGACTAAGAACTTGGTGGATATGCTTGTTTGTGAAGAATAAGCACTGATAATGGCACAATGCCAAAAGCGCTTTACATTTATTAATTAAAAAGTTTGAATAAAATCTCTAGTTTATGCGAGATCCATTAACTAAAATCCAAACTACCTTGTTTTATTATGTCTGAAACTTGTTTATAATATAGCGATAATTTATCAAGTGAATCTGAACCAGTAAGTGTATCGTCAACATAGAAATCATTTTGAATCATTTTTGATGCCATTGTATGCATCTTTATTTTTACTGGTCAACTAAAAGAATGGCCTTATTGCTTTAAATCGTGCCGCTGATGTATCGTATGTTAAAGTATTAAACTGAGGAACTGCAAGTGGTTTAGTTGAATCAGAACACCAAAATATTTGCTGAAGACATCCTTAAGAGGAATTTACTTAGATTTGGAGATATATTTTGCAAATATAAGCACTTACTAGATACCTATGTTCCCCTGAATCTAATAAGAATTTTAGAAAGTTTATTTTGTATGGTAGGACCAATCATTTAAAGACCATTAATGGCAAACCCGGTAGAAGAAGGATATGAACCATCAATGACTACTCTAAACTTTATACTTAAGGAGTCTTATTTTAAGACATCTGGTGGAGTTAAAAGAACTAAATAATATTCTGATGATGGTTCAGCAACCTTAGATATATGACCTTATAATTCATATTCGATCATAAACTTGATAGTACATTCCCTTATGTTGCAATTTACGCTCTAAATTGAAGAAGCGTTTGAGAGCTTGTTTTCGGAAATCTTTAAGTTTTGTCAATAAATCTTTTAAAGGAATATGTACAATGAAAGGATCATTTAAGTCACGCTTATGAGTTGAAATGAGAATTTGTTCACAATCATTTTCTTCTGATATATATGATCTATTCTCGAAATAATCTTCTACTTTACAAACGGGATAGTTGATTTTAAATATCATTTTATTGCCCCCATTGCCCCACCTTAAAATGACATTTTAATGTTCTTTTGAGTAGTCCCAAGAAGGATGAGATTTCTTTGACATAAAACTATTGTAAAAGGACCCTGAAATTATCCTTCCAAATTTAATTTTATGAAGAACAGATAAATTTTGACCCATTTGTATTTGTCCAATGAACAACATAACTCGACTCCAATGAAAATATCAATGGATTTGGGAAAATATAAATCTGGATCTGTTATTTATATATTTGATGGAATTGATATCAAAGATATATTTGGCATCTGCTTCGGCAAATGATTACATATGAAAGACAGTGGCTTTGAAAATGCATTGTTTGGAAAAATTTGAATTTGACATTGAGTCCTAATACTGGATTTCTACCTTTGTAATACCAGAAACTGTAATGTTAATACCCTGTGTTTTGATTCCCAAAATATTTGAAAAATTTGCCCATATTGAATTAGATTGACTCTACATTCATGCCGCTTTCCTGTATTGTCCGTAAGTAAGCAAACGATTAAAGATAATAAAACGTTTTGAATTTAAATTAACAATGCTACATTATCTGGATTTTGTCTAGCAATATGCAAGAGAGTATTGTCTTTAGCTAAACAAGATTTACAACCACCGAAATTGCATTAATGTATATAATCTGATGTTGAAAACAGGAATATTCGGTTGACTATTAACCAATTTTCAGAAAAAATGTTTGAAATGCTCTACAATAAATCATAAACATTATTTTTATTATACAAGACAAATATGTTTAAAAACTAACACATGAAAAGTAATTACAATGCATTGTTATATTCAGTTACAAAACAAAACATTGTAAAATTCATGTTAAAATTTATTCAAAAATAAATTACAAATGTTTAAAAAAACAAAACATAAAACAAATTAGTCATATTCAAGCAGTCTATTTGGATTAAAAATATTTTCAACGACTTTTAGAACCAGTTTTGTATTACCCTTAGAATATAGTCAGAAAGGAGGAATCCTAAATGACCTTGGAATCGCGATGGCATCTAATTTTGACAGTGAACTAGACGAATATGGCGACAAGTGTTTCCGGTCTACCAGTGACGTACTGTCTTAAAGGGGCGTAGAAAAGTAAATAATAAATTCTCATTTGCATATTATCTAAATTTACTGATTTCTCTCATGTTAACAAGTTGCTATTTTCTGCGAGAAGTTTACTTTTTTTTATTAACCTACATTATGTGAATCAATTTTACTTTAAAATTGCATGTTGGGTGGGATAAATATAGAAAAATAATTTTGGGATAATTTATAAAGGGATTTCATTTGAAAAATCAAAGCAAAAATGTATTAAAAAAAAATAATTATTACTTTTTTACGACTTTATTATGACAATATTTTTATTAATCTACATTTTACAAATTATTAAGGTTTGAAAAATAGATATGTTTTGTAGATATGCGTTAAAAATAAATTAAATATCCTATACTTATATTTAGGTCAAATACCGCTGTGATATTTCTTTCTTAGATGTTTTGTTGGGGTACATATAAAACTTCCTAATATCGAAGAGAATTTCTGATCATTTTATTACATAATATTATTAGTAATATTTTTGCAGGACAATTTTGCATAAGTAGGTAAAACACCTTTTCAAGAAAAGATCCCATAACGTAATAATTATTCTATGAGATTATTTTTAAATGTACATTCAACACATTATTTGCATGCTTAATCCAGTTACGATGAGAGTCAATTTGTACTCTAAGCTATTTGATATAATTTGTAATACTTATATGAAACTACTGAACGTTACCTTTTATTGTTTCTATAGGAAGAGGACATCTTTTTGTAACTGTATAATGAAACAATATAAGTTTTATCAAAGATTTGTAAGTTTTTATAGTTAAACCATTCGAAAAATTTTATAAGATCTGTTTCTTATAATAATTTTAATCAATTCCAGTTCTTTGCATTTTAAAGAATAACTGTCGTCTGAAAAACTTACAATATTTCCATCTGTATTTAAACGACAAATTATTTAAAATAAAATTAAATAAGATAGGACCTAAGACAGTATCTTGAGGAATGCGATATGCTACTTATTTCCTTACTTGAGATATTATTAATTCTATTTGTGTTCGTTTCTGTAAATAACTTCGTAATAAATTATATAGGGTGCATCACATTCATACAATGACATTCTATTTTACGAGAAAAAAAAAACAGCACATAATATAGTTAGAAAGAAAGAATTTATTTACTTAAATACTTCAACCGGACCACTTTTATTGTTGGAACAGCTGTTGGTAGAAGTCTTATTCTTAGTTTTGAGGTTCGATCAAAACAATCTGCTTTAAAATTGTGTAAACACAAAAAATTAAGATATTTTGGCTCACAATTTGTTTGTTGCATAAACTCAAGCCATAACTTTGTTTTTTGAAAATCTTTAGGAAATCTGAAAATTGTTTATTTGGGATTAATTTATCTAATTTGTAAATCTAGAATCTTTAAGAAATCTGAAAATTGTTTACTCACAAGCAATTTATAAATCAAAATTGAACAATAATTTATTCATTCTAACAACCACATAAATATCTTAAAATTGCATAAAAGAATTGTTTAAATAAAAGTATGTATACCTTATAAACCATGAGACTACGCAGACGCACTTACCATGTTTGTTTACAAATTTAAAACAATAGAAAATTTAAAAATCTTTAATGTGGTTGAAAATTGGGAAAACAAAATACTTGCTTATGAAATGTAGATTATTCCTTACTACTTTTAGCTGTGCTGCTATTGTCTTGTTTGTCTTTTAACGATGAAAATTTAAAATTAACTGTAATATTAAAAAAATACTAAAACACTAAACACTTTTTAAAAATGTCTACAAAACATACGCTTGATAAATTTTTGAATTAACACATAAAACATCCAAATTATTAGCAAATTTTAATCACTAAAATTATAAACCAATTTTAGGAACCATTTATCATATGATGATGAGTCATCCATAGTACAACATGGCTACCACTTCAGTCAGATTTATTAGATTAACGCGGACATGGCATGCTCCTTCCTGTCTATATATGTTCTAAGGTATTACCTTATAGATTTTGAAAACGCTCGAATAGATGATTTAAAAACAGTGATGGCACTAACACTTGACAGTTGTCAGTTTGTCATTGTCAGAGATCCGTAGGATTTATACCAAAGACGTAGATTCATTCGCGAGTGCTTTTGTGGTTCCCACATTGATCCGTAGCCATAACACGTAGTATAATAAGTAACAACCAGTAGAGCAACAAGACGTACCGTGCATGTAGTATTCCGTATTTTTTAACATTATACAAGAGGTGTTAGATGGTTTGCGACAATGAACCGACTAATCAAAATATTTAATGATTATTGTTCACAATTGGCTTTTTACCTAGGAAGATGAATGTGTAAATATTATTTTTGCCTCATTTTGTCAAAAAGAAGCCCACGTAAGATTACCGGATTTTCATGAAAGGTGGATCATATTATATTTAGAATCAGACTTTAATTAGATATTTAGAATGACAAGGTTCACTTTTCATGAATTTTTAAGAATTATAAACATTGATAATCGTGCATGTACTGGTGGCGAACGTCCCGTTTGTATTGAAAAAAATGTCTTAATGACTCTGTGGTGGTTAGGCAAAGGTGACACATTCGTATCAATAGCTGATAAGTTTAATGCATCAGACTTTACTGCACATGATTTAACAAATATATCGCTTAATAGCATTATTCAGATTATAGACAATT
This sequence comes from Psylliodes chrysocephalus, assembly GCA_927349885.1. Classification (NCBI taxonomy): domain Eukaryota; kingdom Metazoa; phylum Arthropoda; class Insecta; order Coleoptera; family Chrysomelidae; genus Psylliodes; species Psylliodes chrysocephalus. The sequence goes on from OV651821.1 coordinate 44,857,577, forward strand.
ACATTATTTGGCCTGATGCCGTGGAAGCTGAAACAATTGAAAGAGATTTCAGAGACAATGCTGATTTTCCAGGTGAATACTTTGATATTATTTTGAGCTTCTTAAGGAGGTCCTTTCGCCACACCTCTCGCCCCAAATGTTAAAAAAAAAGTTATTAGATTATGACTAAAATTAATTTTTTTCTAATAGTTGAAGTCCTTATTTATCTAATACTGAACTTTTAACTATACCTTACCTTGCAAATTTTTAAAATTTTTTTTTTAAAAATGTGAGTATTTGTACATTGCCTCACGAGAAAGTAAGTCCTCAACAACAATTCTCGAATTATACTATTATTTATTGATTAGATGGAGTAGAAAAAAACTAAAAATAAGGTTTTTGAAATATTTAGATTTTGTTTTATACAATAAAATATATATAGTAAACCGTTGAACTTATTGAGAAATTAATATTAAAAAATCACAAAACAGTAACCTAGTTGAAAATTTTTTGTGATTTTTTAATAATAATTTCTCAATAAATTCCACGGTAACCTATATATTTTATTGTAAAAAACAAAACCTAAATATTTCAAAAACCTTATTTTTAGTTTTTTTCTACTCCATCTAATCAATAAATAATAGTAAAATTAAGTATAATTCGAAAATTGTTGTTGAAGTCTTACTTTCTCATAAGACACTGTACAAACACACACATTTTAAAAAAAAAAATCCTAAAAATTTGCACGGTAAGGTATAGTTAAAAGTTCACTATTAGATAAATAAGGACATCTACTATTAGAAAAAAATTAATTTTAGTCATAATCAAAGAGGTTAGAAAGGGTAGAGGTAACATAGGAAGCATTTGTCGCTGCGCAAATTTTGCCAAAACCGAAAAACTGGGTGGAAGGAGTAGGGAGACGTTCTGGGCCGGACTTAAATATTTGTATTGTAGTACCTAATTTTGGTGGGTAACTAAAAGATGAAAAATTATGAGACGTTTTTTTGACTTTATTTGTTAGCACGATTCATGTATGATGAGGGCAATAACATTTATCAATATATAACTAGCTCGATAACTAGCTAAGGGCCGATTCCACCGTTGTTTCAAACGAAGTTTAAATTAGTAAACGAAGATTAAAATGACATTGTTAATGTAAAAATGTCATTTTAAACTCCATTTAGTAATTTAAACTTCGTTTTTGTTAATATAAAAATGTCATTTTAATCTTCGTTTAGTATTTTAAACTTCGTTTAACAAAACGGTGAAATCGACCCTAAATAAAAGTTTATAAAATTATTGCAACAAAATAGCTGTTGAGACAATAAGTTATCGAAACAGCCAAAGTACTTTTTGCTCGAATTACACACAAGATTTTTTGTACGATCACACCAAAATACAATAAATAATTAATTTATTAGAAATGGGTTACCTTTTCGTTCGTTATAATATTTTAAGTTTATTTGACAGGCCTACTCTTCGAAGAGAAAAAAATGTTTTGGTACTTATATGCCGGTAATTATTTATGATTTAATTATTTACCGAAAATACCGTTCAATGAATTAAAATATTAGGAAGTCAATTAATAGTTATTTATGTAACCAGTTACGAAATGCCTTATTTTGTGTAACGAGTAAATATTTGTGGAACGAGCGGAGCGAGGTCCCGAAAAATGAACGAGTTACACAATAAATGGCATTTCGTAACGTATTTACATACAAGATTTTTTCTAATTTTGACTTCACTATTTATAAAATTTTGTTGAAAAATGACTCACCATAATTCTTCTGTAGGTACTTCCAATCAAATATTTTAGAAAATTGTTGTATTTGATTGCCCTACGACGTTTTTTTTTTCAATATTAATAATAAAAATAAGGGACATGTGCAGTGTTGCCGATCTAATTTTTGACATTACCAGCGAAAAATTTGAAAAAAAAAACATTTTTACCCTTTATCCTTAGGAGTACGTCAAAATTCTACCCCCAACATTTCTGGGCCGTTTTCAATAACAGTGTTATTTTAAAAATAAAACGCAATTTACAGCTTTTCTTTTTTGTTTTCTTCTTGTTGTTAAATGTAATGTCATATTTTCAAATGTGAAATGTCACTTTTCATTGCCTTTTTTTCGATATTTGGTTTTTTCGATTTTTCGTTTTTTGGATATTTGGATTTTTCGATTTTTAGATTACTCGATTTTTCGATTTCTCGATTTCACGATTTTTCGATTTTTCAACTTAAAAACCAAAAAAGAGGCAGTTTTATTTATTTTCATTTCGTAACTGGTGACATAATCAACTTTTCGTAATCAGTTGCATAATGTTCTACTTTATGCAACTGGTTGCATAAAGTAGATCGTTTTGACACTTGCTGCGATTACAAAATATATTACTTTATATGTCAAAAATGCAGAATGTAAATTAAATGGATAGATCCCATATTATTACAGAGCAGTGTTTCTCAAACTTTTTTGGCGACGGTACCTTTTTGAAAAGCGAAATATTTAACGCAGCCCTAAACACATAAAACACATCATTTAAAAAATGTATTTCAAATGTTTCTTTATTTTGACTCTCATTTTGATTTTCAATAGGTAAACATGATAAAAAATCGGCTTTATATTATGCTCTGATTTCACATATTCAATTTGATAATTGTAATTTGACAATATTACTGCCCATCTACGTAGTCTGTTGGCTGAAAATTGGAGTATACATTTAGCTGGGTTAAAAATAGTTACCAGAGGTAAGTGATCTGTAACTAGGATAAAGAAATGTCCATATAAATATTCCTTAAATTCATTTAAACCAAAAATTATTGCAAGGACCTCTTTTTCAATTTGGGAATATTTTTGTTCGGACTTTGATAAGGTACGCGAAGCAGAAGCTATAGATTTCTCAATATTTTTTTCAAAAATATGACATATCATGGCCCTTATTCCCACATTTGATGCATCTACGGATAATTTAATCGGCAACTCAGGCTGAAAATGCACAAGATCATCATTTGTTGTTAATTTATTTTTGATTTATTCAAAAGATTCCTTGCAAGAATTATCCCAAATCCATTTCACCCATGAAAAATAAAATTAAAAAAGTCCTAAGGCAAAATCATATCCTCCTTCCTCTTAGTGACTTAAAAAAATTACTTCTCAAAAAAAAGTCCTCAAGCCAGGTCCCTCCATTTTGTGGCGATAGAACTGTTTTTTTTTATTGTGATTATTTTCTTCGCGAAGCCCTCACACTTTGAGTAACACTGTTATAATAGAGAATTACTAAATAGTTTTGAGAAAACTATTGAAACCAGTTGTCAAGTTTGAAACGAATAAATTGGCAATGAAATTGATATTTTTGTATTTGATTGTATGTTTCTCTTTTCACTTCCTAAAAAAAGATTCCCGATGAAACAAGAAATAATAAACAGTTTATAATAATAACCTTTATTTGCTACTTATAACATGTACCAATGACCAAGTCCGATTCTGTTTATTTTCAAATCAACAAATATGGACGTCGACAGAATCCTTAAAAATTAAATATCTCACCGAAATAAATGTAAGTTTCATTTATCTCCGTCACATTTCGCAGGTTTATTATAAATAAAGCTTTTTACAACACATCTTGGCATTTTCAACGTTAATTTCCAAAATTTTAGTCACTAAAATACCAAATTAATTCTCGTTGACACATTAAATTTGGATGGACAACGCTCTGACATGTGATGTTCTCAACTGCGATTGGTGGGTGTGAATAATTTCGAAATGGGATTATGCGCAGTGTCTTATGTTCCATCTAAGGTTTGTATAATCTAAGGTCATAATCTAATATTTTTTATTTAACATTGGTGGCGAAAGGACCTCCTTAATCTAAATTAAAAATTTTAAGAATCCTAGGAGCCACCGATGGATGTAATATAAATTTTAAGTGTCCTGAAGCTCATCAGACAAGTTATAAAGACAAGAATTTAAGACATTCTATTAAATTACAAGGAGTAGTCACAACTAACAAAATGTTTACACATATTTTAGTTGGGTTTCCGGGCTCTGCTCACGATAGTAGGGTAAAGTCATTTTCGGTAATTATACAGGGTGAATCCTAAGATATTTTTTTTACCTTTGTAAAGAAGTCATTGAAATTAAACACAATGCACACAACGCCAGCTTGATGTATCATCGAAATACAGAAAAAAATATATATAAACAGATTTAATATTTAGCTAAATTTTAACACACAATTCCTGAACCGGATTTAATTTTTTAATTACGTATCCTTTTTGAGTTTTATTGAAAAGTTATTTAAAAAAATATCCACTTAGGATTTACTCTGTATAGCCGACATGATCCTTTTTTATTTTTCCACAATTGAACAGGTTTTTTGTTTTGAAGGTTCTCAAAAATTCACAAGTTTACTTAAATGTTCAAGATGGAGGTTATTCTAAGTATTTTTATGAAGATTATCATTTACTTGATGATAAAGCTTATCCTTTGCTCAAATGGTACAAGTGAGTATATATATTTTAGGTTACAACTTATTTATGTATTTTAAGTTTTTTTTAGATCTATTGGGAGGTTGCCTGATGAGCAAACCAAGTAAACTAAGTAAATGCAGAATTACGGTGGTACGTACCTTTGGTATATTAAAATCAAGATGGAGAATTCTAAAATACATTAATGTCAACAGTATTGAAAAAGCAGTAAGGATTATTTCTGCCTGTTGTATCCTTCATAATGTTTGTTATGTACACTCAGACTTTTGGAAAAACTACGAACCATTGGTAAATGTTCACGAAGAGGAATATATTGCCACGGAAGATAAGGGCATCATTAAAAGATCAAAAATTACTGCGTTTATTTTAAAATAGTGTAGATAATAAAACAAAATTAAACTTAATACAATTTTTATTTTTAAGAACAGAAATACATTTAATAATCAAATGAATAATTGCTAGTATTTCCAAATACTTCTGAAACTTGTTTTACCTACAAGTTTCTTTAATGAAATTAGCAATTTACTTAACAAATACTACCTAACTATTAACTTTCGTTATCACTAGAAAGTTTTCTTTTGCATCCTCTTTTAATAAGAACCATTATTTGTTCGTGTCTTTGGTTGAATGTTGCCTGGAAAATCACCATCATGGTTTTGAATTCTTCTTTACGATTAGTCTGGTTTTGTTTTTGAATATTTACTAACTCTTGCAAACAATTTTATTGACTACTTTTTTGTCTTGATCTTTTTTGTTAATCGATTTTTTTTGGAACTGATTTGATGATGATGATGATGGTGTTGAGTTACCATTAAGTGTGTTTAAAGTTGCGCTATCATCAGTAATGGATGTAGATGTACAACGAGATTGAGTTTCTGCTTGTATGGTACTACATTCAGTATTATTGGTTGGTTTAATAACGTTTAAAGAATCAATGTTAATATTGGGGTTTACTTTGTATTTGATGTATTTTGCATGTAAATTGTCAAATTTTTATCTCACTTTTTCCCTGCCTTCAATACCAATTCCTACATAAAATCCCATTTTGTTGTCATTCTCTGTTGCATGTGAACTTTTCCATGATGTCTGAAGTTGTTTGGACTGTTAAGAGTGAACTTCTTTTACAAGCAGTAGTTCGGATTGTTGATAGTCAGCTTCTTCTACAGGCTTAGTGGATTGCCCTGTTATCACATGTCTCATCATAGCTAAGTACGGCAAAATGCAAATCTAAAAAAAAAATAAATACATTTTCGAATCAACTATTGCACATAAGATAATATTTATATCAACTATTTTAACCTATAAAATTACAATACTACGGGTACGGACGACTTTAGGGACAGTGGAATTTAAAAGAAATTTATTTTTTATCAGAAAGAGCGTATTTTAAATAGTACATTAAAAAAAAAAAAATTGCGGTAAATGCATTATTTAAGCCAAAAAATATATTTTATTTCTATAAAAATCAACATTTTGACGACTGTTAACATTGGAAAATCGATGGTTTCTGTCAAATTTGGAAAATATAATTGCAACGTTGCCGGATTGTGATAAAATTAGTACTTAGTTAATGGAAAATTGTGATTGCGCATGCCGGTTCATAAATATGCAACAAGAAAACGAAGCAATGACTTATCGTAGGGTGGCGGCTTCGCCGCCACCAAAAAACATCAACCCATACCTGGCTACACCGACCGGCATAGACTCCAACGGCCTGGACACAGCCCAAATTAAATAATTGAAATGAAAAGTCTAAAATAAACACATTTATATTCATCTAGCCTGCAGCTATTGAAAAAACAGTCACTGTCATTCCTCTTGTACGTTCTTTTACTATGTTTAACAACACCACATTTATAGAAATAAAAATGTCAGTTGTCAAATTATTCATAAACAAAAAATAATATAGAACGGTATAACCATGAATATATTTATTTAGAACAAATAACAAAAAGCAATTGGCAACATCGCTAAAATCACGCACAAGCGTTCTTAGTGTGACTGTCAAATTGAAAAAATTAAAAACAATATGGCTACGTGAGAATTTCGTGAATAAATGCATATTCTTAATTTTTTAGCTTACAAATGTGTTTTAATCTTAGATAAAAGAAACAATAGATGATGCATTTAATTCATAAACTATGTTTTGTTTGGTCCCAATCATCGGAAAAGAGAAAAAAGACAGACTGTAATCGAAAATCTCGTCTGGCAACGCTGCTGTTACACGCAACTAAAAGTCTGTCGATACCAGTGGCGTATCTTATTAAAGATAAAATCATAACTAACTGTAAAAAAAATGAAATACTAACCTATAAGGTGTGCAATAAACTTTATAATGGTTTAAACTTTAAAACCGAATGGATTTGGAATAAGGGTATGAAATTCAGTAGAATGTAGGTAAAAAACTTAAAAACACTAGTTTTTTCCAAGAATATTACAATATTTATTACATATAAATAAGTTACATAAAATAAAATAAATAAACAAAAAACAAGATAAATAAATCAAGATTTATTTTAAACAAATTTTCGATTCCAATTTTGGGATTAAAATTTGAACAGTTTTACAAATTGGTACATGAGAGATTTTTAACACTAATAAATTTATAAAAGCTATTAAATCAATAAATTTACGATACACAAGGTGGGGATTTTAATTGGAACGCTTCTTATAGCGGATCTGGCGATAAGAATTTTGTAAAATCCGAAAACCCGTAGAACTGTACAACAATAAATTTATCCATTGATAGTTTTTAACTTGTAAAACTAGGCAGTAAACTAACTTACTTATTATCATCCATAAATAGTTTTTTTGTAAATGTGTGCTACATAGATTAAATATCTTCTGGTTTCTTACCAGGGCTGTCAAAAATACCGATACTGGAATCAGAGCTGTAACAGAGTATTCAGAACTTTTAATGTAAAGATAAGTATACATTTTGATTAATAATAAGGTAATCCATGAAAATAATCAAAGAAAGAGGCATGTAATATGAGTTTATAAAAAAGTTTGACCTTGTTAAGCACCTACAAAATTTAAAGAACTTACAATATAAAAATTTATGTGTAAGATAAAGTACCAACTTTAATGCTCCGAGCATAACACTCTTTTTTGGATACCTTCATTTCCATCAAGTCCTACAAGTAAACGCCAAATATTTCTTGTATGCCTTTCAGTTGGGAATCTAAAAATCAAGTATAAGCATATTTATTTCAGTACTATAGTGCATACTAAAGTGTTTCTATTAATTACAATTTTTTGCGAAATTAATAACGTTGAAAGATCAAAGAAAATAATAGTAAAACAAAATGAGATCATACATGTGATATTATGGCAAAAATCTTTAAATCTACACCACTGATACATTATCACCTAACCTTACGTACTTATAAAGAGATACTTCAGCACTCACATTTTTCAGTTTTTTTTTCACAAAAGGTACTCTCGAACCATGTTGTTAGCTATGCACAAGCCGAAATTTTTCCAAAAAAGGCTAAAAATTAACAAAAACACCCAATATGTAACAATTTACTGGATCGCAACGTCGCAAACTATCGATGGATAAAATACTATACGTGACGTATAGTATGAATGAAACAAGGTTATTTTAAATTGCAATGGTGTCACGTTTAACGCTTTTAAAATCCTTGCATTTATTTTCAGGAATAATAATGGTGTTTTCCATAAATTATCTTAGTATTTAAGAAGTTATTTAGCAAGCGTATGTATGTGAAAACGATAGGTACAAAAATGCCCTGCATAATGATGTGAAAATAGGTGCTGCTAAATTATCAAGTCTGCTAAAAGCGGTTAAAATAGCTTAATCTACTTTGTACAAATTTTATACGTTTTTTGTTCTGTTACATGTTATTTTATTAGAAATGTTTGAGGAAATATTGCAACATCTCTGTCCACAATGCGTCGGAGTTGGAAACACTGCACTAGGTACGAAAATGAATAGGTGAGGACGCTTGATGTGTCGCAACATATTTCGAAACTATTCTAATTATAAAATCTTGTTGCTATTAGTGAGTTATAGGTAAAAACTATTTTTAAATATGAAAGGGATAAATTACACAGCCTGGCAACAGCGCACCAGACAACGCATGTCGTTTCATTTACGAAATAGCTACGCGCTACGTTTCTTTGCAATGTATGACCGGGTTTTAAAGGTTAATAGAGGAGCTTTGGTTTTAATTATATTTGTTGCTTTAATTAGGTTAGTGTACACATATAGAAGATTAAAAAGTGTATAGATATTATGGTTTTACTTATCTTTATGGAAACAGTGACAAAATTACTGTCCTTAATATCGACCGTAGCTCAATACTACTTACCTTTTAATAGTTCTGCAATCTCTTTATCTACGGAAAATGTTAGATTCTCTAGCCAAACCCGAATCATTTTTATTTTTTCTGCCTAAATATTTTGTCACTGATAACATTTATTTGACATTTCTATTTCTTTAAACCGTTCTCAGAGGAACGTTTCAAAAACAGATGCAGCTGGATTAAACTTATTTCAACGTGACGTGTTCGGTCACTTGAATGAGAATTGTTCAAACCGTTTTCAAACAACGTAAAATATGTTTAAACCAGTTGACCGCTCGAATAGGGCTTAAATATTGACTAGTCATAAAACTGAGAATGTAAAAAACAGTAAATAATAAAATCAATAGACAATAGAAATAGAAAGTTTTAAATACACTCTACACATGGACAAACGCCGGCGCCGATTTAGAGCTCTTTCACACGGGGATACTGTTGATGAGTACTGCAGCAGTGGTATGCGTAGATCGATAGAGATACGTTGTAAATGTTATTTTAAATAAAGATTAAGATCAACTTTTGACAACCCTTTTTATTTTTCTATTTGTCACACTATATATATATTAGTTAACAACATACATAACTACTAACTACAAAAATAAACAGACTTATAATATAAGTATCACAGACACATACTTTGATTTTCTTTTACTATACGGAGAATGGTCGCACTGCGCAGCTTTCTGAGTGCCTTTTAAAAGGAGATAGAAAACTCCGCCATTTTGAACCCTTATTACGTGTTGCCTACATCTTGGCGCAATATTTTTAATAGATGCGTTTTAATCATCCGCTTCTGCTTCGGAATTGTCAGTTTTCTTGTTTTAATCTGACAGGTTAAAACGACTAAACCGACAATTCCAGAAGCAGAAGCGGATGATTAAAACGCACCTGATATTTTGCTTGCTGCTGTCAGTGTCAGTGAATATTATTTTTGAAGTCACCGTTTATTGCTAAAGAATCAGTTAGCTCACTCGGACCAGTTGAAAGTTCCAAAATAACATCCACTCCAGGGATACAAATTCAGGATACGCAGAAGACTGCTGTTTTATTATAAGCGGTTGTTATATATTGTATTATCCGAGTTGCACAGTGTATAAACTGAAACATTGAGATCCAAAGTGCCGACGCAGAGTGAGCGATCTGATTAAAGAGCTGTAAACTGTGTCACAGGGTTCAAAATGGCCGCGCCCTATGTTGGGCGTGTCGGACCTCTCTCTTGCCTCGTATAGTAATCAAAGTATGTGATCACAGAACATATTCTAACACCCCCTCCTACCAACTGAATATTTTATTTAATTTGTCAGGCGTCAAAGATTTGGTTAGCATGTCGGCGGCCATTTGTTCTGACTGAATGAAATTGGACTTCACTGTTTAGACATTTTTCTCTTACAAAATGATACTTGATGTCTATGTGCTTTGTTCTTGGCCTAAAACATTCACTTTTGGCGAGGTCCACAGCACCTTCATTGTCACAGTAAATAACAATATTGCTTTGAAATTGTCCAATTATTTCGACCAATAAACTCTTTAGGAATATAGCCTCTTGGGTTGCATTTTTAAGGATCATGTACTCAGCTTCAGTAGTGGATAACACAACTGTAGACTGCTTTTTTGACATCCAGCTTATAGCTCCTGTACTGAGGACAAATGCATAACTTACTGTTGATTTTCTGTCTTCTAAATCACCTGCCCAATCAGAGTCGCTATACCCATGCAAAACATCATCATTTTTCTTGTACAATAACTTGTAATTGGAGGTTTTTCTGAGGTAACGGAATATTCTTTTGACTCCGATGTTCTTTACCAGGATTCTGGCTAAATCTGGCCAGCTTTCCCACGGCGAAACAAATATCAGGACGTGTGCACTGTGCTGCATACATAAGGCTTCCTATAGCTTCCTGATAAGGAAAACTTGCCATTGCTTCACGTTCTGCAGCAGCTTGTGGCATCATTTCTTTAGTCAGCTTTTGATTGTAATCTATGGGAGAGTTTATTCCATGGCAATTAGTCATTCCAAACCTGGCTAGTATTTCTTCAATGTATTTTTCTTGATCTATAGTAATGGTACCAGCTTCAAGATCCCTATGTATTCTAATTCCTAGACAATAATGTATTTCACCTAGGTCCTTCATATGGAACCTCTTCGATAGTTCTTCTTTCAAATACATTTTTTGCTTATCATCGTCTGAGAATATAATAATATCATCTACAAAAACTGCTAAAATGATGCGCTTTCCATCTGTACAATTAAAATATATACAGGGGTCATACTTAGATTTTTGAAAGTTTATATCTTTCAGGGCAGAGTCTAATTCTTGATTCCATGCTCTGCTTGCCTGTTTGAGCCCATATAAAGCTTTATTTAGCTTGCATATTTGACCATCAGGCAGTTCCATATAAATTTATTCTTTTAATTTCAAGAAATTGAAGCAAAAGACCAAGAATTAGCATTTTCCAGTAAATCAACCAGTCAAAAACCGTATAGATTTAGAAAAGGTATCCGGTGTTACAACTGCAATGGCTACAATCACAAAGCTATCAACTATACAAAACCAAAAAAAGAAAAAACTGCAATGGCACCAGTCGCCTTAACTTGCAATTCTACAATATTTTCTGCAAATGAATGGTTTATTTTTCTATTTGTCACACTATATATATATATATATATATATATATATATATATATATATATATATATATATATATATATATATATATATATATATATTAGTTAACAACATACATAACTACTAACTACAAAAATAAACAGGCTTATAATATAAGTATCACAGAACATATTCTAACAGATACTGTATGCCAGATAGGCGTATCCGAGATACAGAATCGCGGTCGAAAAGTTGGGCTGCTGTATCGAATTCACGCATCTCTTCAATCAGTTCTAAAATAGTCACAGTGCCGTGTATACATAGCTTTTTGAATTATGAATCTAGAAGAGTGTATTATATTGTGGTATATGTTAAGAAAAAAGAAAAATAGGAAAACAGGAAAAATGCGCTCTTTGTGGGTTCATCCGATAGTACAATTAAGAGAAACCAAAGGAACTTATAATATACTATATAATGATTTGTTGCAAGATCCATCAAAATATTTTAATTATTTTTGAATGAGCATTCGATCATTTGAAGAACTTCATAGTATTTTGGAAAGCAAATTAACCAAAAGGGCGTAAAAGTATTTCTTCAAAAGAACGACTATCCATGACTTTAAGGTAAGAAAAAAGTAGTTGTAGACGATTGTTTAAAATTTATTTATTAATGAATGTAGTTTAAGTACAAATGTAAAAAAATTATTAACCTTGATAGTCAGTAAGAAGATCCAAAATTGATCCATTTGTTGAAGTGACAGTTGATTCTATGGAATGAGGTGAGAGAATATGACTTATCTCTACTCTCTGATTGGTTGGAATTTGTGACGCATTAAATGAAGTAGTAGATGAACTAGAGTAACTTTGTGAATAAATGGATGAAGAATTATTGATAGAGGATGAGTTAATAGAATAGGGTAAGAGGGTAGGGTTGAGGATGTTTATTCTTTGACTGGATGTTAACCGTGAAGAATTAAATGGAGTGGCAGATGAAGGATAATAAGAAAAATGTTGAGATGATGAATATGTAGGAACATTTTGTTGTGGTAGGGGCTTTGGAGAAGGGAAAGGGAAAGGAAAAGAAAGGGAAAGAAGAAAATGTCGGTCAGCGTCATTGTCCAACACCATTTCGTTTTTTTGTCGCTGTTCAATACTTTTTTACATAATTCTCCAATTTGTAAATCGTCGTCTATTCTTGAAGGATTTTTTTTCTTTTGTGTATAAGTGTAGCTGTTTTATTAGCAAAACCTTTATTTTATTCTAATTCTGGAGCTTTTGCTGTCTCTGAATTTCCACTTGCAAAATTTGAGGTAGTCCTAAAAAAATTAATTTTTGATTGGTTAGTTTATTGCTGTTTTTGGTAATTGAGTTTTCTTACTCTCTATTTGCAGAGCATCGCATTAAAAATGAGAGCTGCTCAAAAAAGACATACGTTTTCCAAGAACTACCATCACCACTTTTTTTCCTTTTGGCCAATTCTCGGGCAAACGAGTTTCTTAAATTCCTCCATTTTCTTTGAATATCTTTGCTTATGAAAGACCAATGTATGCTAAAGCCAACACGAAAAAAATGGTTAGATATTGCTGATGGTTTTTTAAAAAACGCAAGCTTTCCCCATTGTGTTGGAGCTATTGACGGCAAACACATCCGACTCGTAAAACCACATTTTTCTCAATACAATTACTGGCTATGTGTGACTCAGACTATTGCTTCACTTTTGTGGATATTGGGGATTATGGCAAAAATAGTGACTCATGTATTTTTACAAATACTCATTTTTACAAAAATTTACCAACACAAAGGCTAGATATTCCTGCTCCTGATTTTTTACCACAAAAGAACGACTACAAAATACCATATGTCATAGTTGGAGACAAGGCATTTGGATTAGCATTTAACGTAATGCGACCATATGGGGGGAAAATCTATCTGTAAAGAAAAAGATACACAATTATAGATTAACTAGGGCTCGAAGATATATTGAGTGTACTTTTGGAATTATTTCTAACAAATGGAAAATATTCCACCGACCACTGAACGTATCAATAGACTTTGCGGAAGATATAGTGAAATAATTTACTGTGCTTCACAATTTTGTACGCAGACGAAATGGATACAGACATGAAGATACCTTATACTTCGAAGGACTTTACGACAATGACAATAATGTTAGAAATACAGCTGCGAATACCGCAGGGTCAGCAAATATTATTTGCTGATTATTTAATGAATACTGATGTATTACCCTGGCAAAATAGTTGCGTTTAAAATATAGACAGTAACTATATATTTAAAAAATAAGTTTATTATAAAGAGGGTTTCTTTTATTTGTTCTAATAATAATTATTGTAAAATTTTTTTCTTCAAAATCGCAATTGTTGCATTAAAAAGTCTGATAAAGTCATTTTGTAGAAAGGACAAAATTAATAAATATGAAGTTTACAATTAAACACTAATTATCTAAAATCCTGTATACTAATTTAACGTACATATTTAAGAATATAAAATATTTTATTTTCTTACCGTACTCATTCTGTTGAACTGCCGTCATCTCTTCATAATTATCACACATTTCTTTTGAAATTTCTACCCAGCATTGTTGTTTTTTATTCCGGTCACAGTAATCTGTGTGTCCTGTGTCCCATAAACAGGGATTATGCTCCACCAAACTAATAAACTTTTCGGTGTCCATCACTACTTTATAGCACTTAGTAATAACAGTAATGCAAAATATAACAAATTACTCAGAATTACTTTTAAAATTATTTACTTTTGACGTTTATATCAAAAATTTGTACAAAATGCTTATATCTAGTAGGCCACTGCCTTCAAACAAAGCTGACTGTTATACATCTGTCAACTTTAATTTTATTATTTGATATTTTTAATAGCAACAATTTAAGTATTTGAAAAGTAAAAATATGCAAAACACAGGTTTGGAGGTTTTTCGATGACTAGGGTAGATAATGAAATAATAAACAATATTCCAATTAATACAGTTAAAACTCAAATAACTTTAAAACCAATTCATGTTTTACCAAAAAAAAGGATGAGTTTGACGCAAATGCATCTATAGAGTAAATTACTTTAATATTTAAAGACTGAGCATACAACATGCGTAGAAAAGACGGTGAAAAATATATAAATTCTGTAGTTTGGGCAAATTTTTTATATGTGAAATAAAAAAAAAACTCTTCGTGCATCTAATTTAATCGGTGAACATAATTTTTAAATTTTATTTTGTATTAAAAATTTTAAAATATTGTTTGCTCATACAGTTAAATCGATTAAAATAGATGCACTTAGGGTACCCTTGAAAAATATCCTGCGCCTATGAAATAATCTCCGTTACAAAAGTATCCATGTCTGAAAAGGTCCATATTATATCATAATAGTTATTCGTTATGCGACATACGCATTCTGCATCTGCGGCTGAATGTGCCGGGATACAGAAATTCCGTATCTCGATATTGTATGCGTCGCCCCTACCGTGTAAGAAGGTCCATTTGAATGTATGTTCAGCCTGAATCTCGGATACGCGTATCTCGCATACAGTATCTTCGTGTGAAAGCGCTCTAATCTCAGTTATCATGGCAGCCGGCCTGTTGGGGTCAAACATTTTTCACGTTACCCTATCTAGAGTTCCTGATTTCTATGGCACCACTTCAACTTTATTCTTAGACCATGATAATTATTTAATCTTCTTTTATGTAAGATCAAAAGAGTATTTCATATTCACTAAATACATTTTTTACCGACCCTATTGATGATCTCATTACTTTTAAATTTTCCTTGTAGGCAATGGTCATAGGCATGAGAGGACCGTCAAACAATGACATATGAATCTACAAAAAAGAATTTTAAATTGTCAGGTACAAATAAATGTACCTTAAGATGTATAATTGTCTACCACCGAGATCAATGTGTAGCTGTAATGAAACAATAAGACGCTACCTAAAATCTGAATTCATTGCTCGTCGTAATTCCACGAAAGGAGAATAATATTCAACGAAAAACGGTCCAAAAACAAGGGGGAAGGAAATCTTAAAGTCTCTAACAGCGAAACGAAAAAATATTTTAATTTCGTGCATTCCGCGAGACTTTTAAGCATCCCTTAATACAGGCGGTAACATAAATATAAATGAAAAATAAAAAGACGGGAACGTGAACCTTTTATGGCAATAAAGTTCATTAAATTTAATATAGTAAATCCTCCCTTTCCTTGCGAATCGTTTGAGAAGAATTTCGAAAATCCTCTAACTCAAAAATGCGCCTATTTCAACTCTTTGGAAGGGTAGATAAGTAAGGGAATGTTTGAAATAATGACGCATTTATTTTAAAAATTAAGACTAAATTTATAAAAAGTTTGTAAAAGTATTCAAATTCTTTTTTTGATTAAAAATAAAGTAAAGAAATATTGGTTCGAGACGACTAACATTATTTAATAATACTTGTAGTACACTTGTATCCTAGTCGGTAAAAACGTAACACAAATCATTATCGAAAAGTAGCAAACGGACGTCTTTAACACACATTTTACTATGGCGTTTGACTGATTGGATCAAGGAACCTTGCGTTTCAAATTAAGGTCATTTGGAATTCATTATTATTTCCTTCTAAAACTGTTTACCTCCTATTTTCAATGCCGTAAACAACATGTGTATATAAATGTTTTTAAATCAGCTAAGTAAATCCCCAAGTCAGGAGTGCCACAGGCTTCGAAAATGGGCCCATTATAATATCTATTATTTATTAACGATAACACACATTGATATGAATTGTATGTTATATACCGATAATCTAAAATTATGTTCGAATATTTTTCAGAGATCCGACTTTGAACCTCTTCAAGCAATGGCGGCTTGTCTTAAGGGGCCAAAAGGACGTGGCACTAGCGCAGAATATGTCAGTCAATATTTATGTTTTATTCTAGTTTAATAATTATTACAATTGAATCGGTGAGTGGAAAAGGATAATATTCCAAAATCCTTTGGGAAATAAAAAAAAATCTGTTTTACAGCTTTATTTTTAGTGTAATAAAACTGATCTATAATTAACTTGTAGTGCTATATAAATGCATTTTAGTAATAAATTTGAAAATTTGAAATTTTTTTTAATAATTCATTTACCTGAGCTAATGAGGTTTTAATATTTGCAATATTATCCTTTTTCCAAAATAAGAAAGTATAAAAATACCAAAGTTTTTAACAAATTTTAATTTTTTATCGAAAAAGAACTTGTTTTTGCACTAAAATTAAAAGAAACATTTTTTTCTCAAACTTGGCATCGTATATCTATCTTCCTCGTCACCATCACCGTCACCTTCTGCAGTGTGCCAGGTGAGTTTTGCTTCAAAGAATAGAAGACACTGTTCAGGTATGTAGTGCAAAATTTTTGAAGTATCTTTAATCGTTTTATTTTTTTTGGGACTCTTCCTATATATGCCCTTGTACTAGGTAAAGGCACGTTATCAACCTTACTCAATTTAAATTTGTTGACACAGAAACTGCCTATGTATTCACCACACTGTATACAATGTACATATCCTCTTTTTGCCTATTTGAAGACACTATACCTATACTAACTAATAGCAAAAGGTACTTTGACGGTTGATCCAGTAGGTTAATGAGGCTACCAGTTTTTAAAATCTAGTATATTTTCATGATTAATATCTCTTACCATGTATTTAGGATGAGTTGTCTTAGCATTGTATAATAATTTCCTTGTACTGTCCAGGTGAATAAATTTGATGATGTTTACGTACTACCCCTAACAAGATAGTATAGGTTTACCTCTTTGAAACGACACCTCATTGTTAGAGTAAGCAACAATCTCGTAAGAGTGTGGTTGCGGTTTGGCCCATTGCACGCATTACAAAAAAACATGAAGAATTTCTACTTCCTTTGGAACAGACTTTTCAATAAAATCTAGTACAAAAGTGCAAATCTCGTAAGGCCCTTTCTTGCATTCTCCTTTCGGATAGTTATACAATATAGACGATCCAGTTGAAGTCTTAAATATTGAACACATAATACCATAGTTTCCTTAGGTAAAATATCGTCTGCACATGCAAAAAGGACAGAGGTAAATTTTTCATAACGTGTGTCTTTTTTTCCACCAGTTTGTTGCAACCGTTGTTTTACCGATGCGGCCTTGAACGTTTTGTGTTGGATTCTGGTTGACCGTTGAAATAAATAACAGTTGACAAACCGCACCGATGCCAACGTTGCTGCAACAGTTGGGTAAAAAGACACACGTATATAGTCAAATACTAATCCACTAACTTTTGGGTCAGTTTTGTTTAACGCTTGCACGCTCTTCAGCTTATTATAAAACTTCGTTGCCCTACGTTTATTCACCATGAATTTAGCATCAGCGACACGTTTTGCGCCATCATTTAAAAAAGTTGATTTGATCTTGGTATTTAACTCTTCACTGGTAGAACAAACATCTACCTGTCGTCCGCCAAATTTGTAGTTAAAATTGTCTTTGAAATATTTGAGGTAGTATTCAAATTTTACCACTGTTTTTTATTGTGGGAATTTTTCTTAGAATAGGTTATGCATTTTCGTCGTTGTCAACGCTGCTTCAAGGTAAGTTATAGGCTTAGAACTATAATGAGAAATGTGAGTTGGAAATGCTTTGATGTGATTATGTATTTCATCAGTAACAGAGGCTGGTATTGTATGTGCTCTGGTAGAATGTTAACCATGACCATTTCTTGATGATGCGTTTGCATTCAGCAGATTTATCAGTCGAGCCAATGTTTTATTAGATATAGCATGCAAGCTGATGAATCCATTACGGCATACATTAATACGAATATAGCCTTGCATCGCGAAATATGTAAAATAAAAAGGGATTTGTTTTGAGTCTGTTTGGGTAGCATGGTGCCTAGAAACGTCATGTCTTTCTATTAGATCCATTGTATAAAGACGTGATTATTGCTTGTTTATTTTTATTTGAGAAATTGTCCATGTGTTTATTACGGCAAGAACAATTTGGCCCCGTTGTTTTAGGCTCAACTAAGAGTCCTTTAATAGTGACGAATTCTTCCCTCTTGCTCCTGGCCAATTTCTTCTTTTCTTTGCTATGTTCTGACTCATTGACTCTACCTTTCTTTTTCCTAAGTTCATCAACCTCTTGTTTCTCTAAATCTAACATCTTATTCAAAAAACTTTATCACATAAAAGGAAGAATAACTTGCAAATACTCTCACAGTAACTGTTTACAAACAATATATATTCTAACATAACCTATATTAATCATAATAATCAACCGTACTTTTAACATATTATCGGTTTGGACGTTTCTATATAAGGAATATTATCCTTTTTTTGGTTAATCAATGCACCGACATAAATTGAACACATTCGCTATCTCAGTTTAATTTTCTATTATATGGAATATTATCCTTTTTCAACTCACCGATTCAATTATTGTCGGGTCAAATGGCGAAACAGTGCATTATTATATAAATTATTTATTTTTAGATAATGTGATGTCGACAAAAAATTTTCGTTATGTTATTCGATAGAAGAGAGAACGTTAATATTTTTTAAGACACAACAAATAATTCAAACGACTGACTCACTGGACTGACTATCTGAGCCTTATCCACAACGATCCGGGCGGCTAGCATAGCAATATATTAAAAACGCTTAACCACACATGCAGAAAGTACGTGCTAGATACGTTTAAGACTTATTACTCCATTTGAGGAGCAACTATCCAAAATGCATTAAATCCATAATATGTTGTTTTGAGTAAAACTTAAAAAACTAGAAAAATGAGTTAGAAGAAAAACTGCAATTTTTATCTACTGCAGAATGATATAAATAATAGTTTTAAAGAGAAATATTTTTAGTTTTAGTTCAAATTTAAGATTTTCCCAATAATGTAAGAAGTGACGTCAGTATTGACAACAAATTAAGACCAAAAGCGAAAAATGCCGTCTCAGCTGTTGCCGCTAAAAAGAATCTCGGTGGCAGACTGAGAATAAATATATCGAACGTGACATTCTGCTATTAGACTTTTCATAATACACATATGTATTTCTGTGCTTGCTTTTTAATATTAATATACCGGTGTTTTAAAAGTTTATTAATTAATTTGCTAGTTTTATTTTAAAACCTTACAATAATATGTGTATTTTTTTAATGGATTTACTTCGTTTTGCTCAACTAGAATATGGATATATGCCATTTTGCCTAGTTAGTGTGGATTTATTTCTTTTTGCTTAATTCTCATTTGGATTTATTACGTTTTGCTTAAAGTGATGAATTTTACATTATTTACAAGGCGAATAAAATCTAAAACTTTAGTGAAAAACTGATTTTATTAACGAAAATTAAAAAATAAAAAAATTAAATTTGTAAAGCAAGATCTTCCTCCACTCAGTCGCAGGTATTTTCGGCCTTGCCTTGTTCTTCCTCTATTTCATCTTCACTAGCTTGGAAAATAGTTTTGTACCATACTAGATCATCTTCTTGCTTCCATCCTTCGCCATACTCTTGGGCTAATAAGTGCTTCAATGATTTTTTTTTCTCTTTAAGTGGTCTTCCAAGTTTAAGAGCTTCCATTTTTAACTTAGAATCTTTTTTAAGGAGGGTTTTTGGAGTCTCAGCTGTACTTTTAAACCAAAAGTTTTGAAAGAAGTTTATGGTTATGCGTACAGCCTGATTTTTTCGCAACACAACTTTTTCAAATCCGATATACCATCAGTCTTTTTTAAATAGGTCTGTAAGTGTTTAATATCATAAAGCAGCCAGTCTTGCCCAAGACATTTTACTCCTCCAAATTATTTATATATCTCATAATACCCTTTATTTTTTATTGTTGTGTGCTTTCTTAAAACTTTCTCCACTCGACCAAATACCCTATCGGCGGTTAAGAAACTTTGCTTAACACGACTGGATTTAATGCGTTTTGCTTCACTGAAAAATGGATCTAATGCGTTTTGCTTAGTTAAGTGATCTCGTTATGGCTATTTCTATTGGATTTAAAGCATTTTGATAGAACTGGATTATCATGATGATAGATTGACTAAAATACACTACATTCTTTCATTTACCTAAAAAATCATAAAAAATGGATTTATCGCATTTTGGATAGTTGCTCCTCATTTATGAGAACTAATGTGTCGGCATAGTCCTCCTATTATAACACTACTTTCAAATTTTCACTAACCAGTAGTTATCGAGCGGCATTTCCCCTATCGTAGGAAAAGACATTTATTTTTCAAAAAAAATCAAATGTAAAACTAAAGAAAACACAAAAAGAAATCAATTCAATATTTTTTCAAGCTTTTAATGTAAATAAAATAATGTATTCATGTCTAAATATAATATTTATTGTAAACAATATGTATCTTACGAAGTGCAGTTTATTTTATTACAAGTTTCTATAATATTAAATTTTACAGTTATAGATGCTGACTTACAAACAACAATAATTATGCATTAAATTTAACTTACTAGAGTTTTAATGTTAGATAAAGAGTTGCTACAGTTATTTTTTTTGACCCCAATTGTGTCATTGTAAATGTTTTTAATAGAATACTAAACGTTTAGAACAGTGGCAGCATATATATTGTTCCTATTGCCGATAAAGTACTTTCTTGAGATGATGCTGTTCTATACTTTTTGGAAAATATCAAATATTATGAGACTATTTTTACTGATGGAGCTGTTAGCAAAATAAAAAGGGGAAAGCTGAAATTATAGGATGAGGTTATACCATGTACATTCCCAAATCTCCCTATTACAACAATAAAAAATCGGTTAACTGGGTTTTATCTTACTCTTAAAACTATATATTGGTTCAATTCAAAAAAAATTTGCCACAAAATTGTACTTTTCAAATTTGGTCATACATACGTAATTTGTATTTTATATAAATAAAATTAAATAATTTATTAATTAAAACATGCAAGACTTATTTAGATATAAATACAACAGTATGTTCTGTGCTTTATTTAGCTATAAATAAGTTTATTTTTATTATATTGACAAAATTATGTATAATTCCTATAAGAAGCCATGTATTTTGAACGCCGTATGCAATACCAGCGCCCTTGTGGTTAATTATAGAAGCTCAATTAGCATGCATTTTTTGAGATCATATTTTGAGTATGCCGATTCGTCTCCTTATCTCTAGTCTTCATAGTAACGAACAACGTCAATTCGCCAGTTATGTTTCAAACCTAGTAGAATGGGTGGCTTAGTATAAGGTGTCCCCATGGCTAACAAATAGAGTCCATTCACCAGTTAGCAGTTGTCTACTTTTTTCTAATACGACAGCTCTGTATATATGTATAAATGACTGGATTAGTCTAGTAGTTTTTCGACGTTGTAAATAACAAATTGTTTATTGAAATTTATCATAATAAAACAAATAAATATCTGTGTTGATATTAATTTAGTCAAAGACCTAAACGTACGAGTATTTGCCATTACTTACTTTATTACATTTATTTTAAAAGCATTGAGATTTCCGTTTTCACATTTTTTTATTTGAAGCCAATAAATACGTTTTAATGTAAAATAAAATTTTATCGATTTTTTTTTATTGCTTTGTAATTATATTTTGATTCCAACACGGAATTTTAAAAAATATAGCTCATATGTAAAACATTGATAATTGGACATTTAAACACATTATTATCAATAGAGTATGACAAAATTAAGAAGTTGACCCATTCTTTAATGCAGAAAAGCTGTTGCATTTTAAATTACAATTTATCATAATTTTGTAATCGACGTGAAGATAAAAAAATAGTCGAATCTTTAGAATAAAAATTTTATTTTCAAAACTTACAATGCCTCATAAGTAAAGTTATATAATCCATTGCTTCTTTTAAGGCCTTTCGCAGTGCGTCACTCTCTTTGCTTCGGTTGTCAATAGTTCATAAATCAGCTTAATAACATCCATATTGACATCGCAATTTTCATAATTATTTTCAGGCAAGGATCTCTTCCCCCAGTTAGGTGTAAAATTCACTTGAGCAGCACAGAAACCAACAATACACACAAACAGGAAAACTACTGCGAATTTTGCCATTTTTTCGAAATTTCTGGATCTTGGACAGTTTTTTCTAAAATACTTTAGATACAGACGCTGAATGTGCCGTTTCATAAATTCGATTGGCTTTTATACAAGGAAGATTCACCCACATTTTATTAATAACAGAAAAAAGTGATGAAGCCTTTCATTGTTTTCTGTTTAATTTTTATAATTACGCAAACGAGAACGTCAAATTCTGTATATGTAATTGATGAAGCAAGATGGAAACCATAGAAAAGCAGGAGCTAATTTTAACCCATTAACAATATATTTAAAACGATCAAATTAGTTTTTATAAAAAAAAATCCAAGAATAGTTAACTTCATACACAATAAAAATACAATTTTTTTTATGACATATGCAACAGATGTGAAAAAAGGTAGTTTTTACGAGCGCAGTGCATACTGCTCTCACATGCAGTACACTTTATTTTTTCTACGACTGCTTCTTATTTGTTAAACATTTACCATTTGTAAATACGAGTATATGGATTTTTTTAACAAAACATTTTTTAATTTATTTTGTTATATTTAATATTTTTAATAAATAGGGTTATAAAAAATATAAATGAAGATCAAAAAAAAAAAAAAATAACATAAAAACGAGTATCCAACCGTAAGATAGCAGCCATAGTTGATATTTTGTTTAAAATAACATTATTTTTTCATTACAAATATATTTATCTAAAATGTGAATTATACAAAAATATGCCAATATTTATTACATTTTACAGTTTTTAACCACATAACCAGTGTTGCTATTTAGATGGAAATTTCCAGTTTGGATAAAAACTCTAACTTTGGTGAAAATTTTGAATCAAAATGATAGTTTTAAGAAATTTTGTTAATTTTCTTTTCATTCCTATTGGTTTTAAGTGTAGTTGACATTTTTGGAAAGTAATCGTGTTATTTGTTCTTTTTACTCTAATAATAATATTTACTAGATGTTTATAATGGTTATGGTCATTTGTCGTATGTTATTCTGCTAGTAGGTAATCTTTTCAATTGGCACTCATTTTGTTAAAATTTATGTACATTTGTATCTCCTAGACGTGTACTAGGATGCTCTTCCAGGTTTTAGTTGGTTCTGAAAATAATATGCAGCAATATACACTATTTAAAATCAGGCAAAATAAAGGTGAGACGCTCTATTATATTTGGATGTAAGAGCATTAAAGAGAGTAATTGGTTTAACATCGCACTTTCAAGGCAAGCATGGGATATTGAAGTCTGCGTTCGGTGACGTATTATTCTATTTATCACTAATCAAAAGCATTGTGTTTCTATACCGTTCTTCTGAAGTCATGATTAAAAAGTTAACTGTATACACTTTATTGAAAAATGTCCTCTTGTCTTTTATCTTCCGAAAACATCAACGAACTTTGGCACAATGACAGACGACAGTTTTCTTCGGATATTCCATGACTGCCTATTAAAACGAATACCTAGTTTTTGAAAACAAGAGGACGAAACCAGGAAATACGGGATCTCGTGATGATCATTTTTAAATTGTAGATTCGACAACACTGTATATCGCAGTTAGAGTTAACTATGTTAAATCTTCATATTATCTAGGTAAGTATTTTAAAGTTAACTTACTAGGCGAGCCGTTAGAAAATATTTATTTCGTCTATTACTCACAGTATAATAAATTATTTATTTTCAATGCAAATAAGCTGTGAACAAGTATTAAAATATCAATATCAAAATCGTGTAGATGTCATCTTGACCAAATTTATATGGTATCCCTTTCTAATGAATAAGAATCATAGAAATTGGACAAGGTGGCAATAGCTTTGTGACTGGCTATTTTTGAAGTCTACAGATTTCGCTCTTAAAATGGCTTAGCAGATAATGCTGCAACCGCCTCGTAAATGGGTAGTTGCTTGACCTCGACAGCAGCGCTAAGCGCGTTATGCTAAACTAAAAATTCAGTACAGTCGATGAAGTAGGTGACTATTTAGTAAAGCGATTTAAAAATTTATAAAGTTTGAAACAATTCACCATTTTTTAGCTTTCACTTACAATATAGAGTGTAACTATCTATGTTAACAAAAAGTATCCCTCAAAATGTAATAAATTAAGATGGCATTAGTGTACCAGAATGGCCTTTTAAATCGTCAAAAGTCGGTAATTCAGATCACAAAATCATATCATTGATGTGTATAGCTGAACGGTGCAAAAATCGTCTAACCCACATATTTTTTAAAAAATAGGCTATTATCTTCAAAGGTTGCTGAACCACAAGCAAAAATAATTTAACATGATTGACGATCCTAAAGCCATCTACGAATCTATATCCTAACCCACAAATTTATAATAATTCGTATCTATTTGAGCAAAAATGAACTAATCCTCTAGGGTGGGATAGACTGTTTCTGAAAAACTATTGATAAGCAATGTGTTGTTATTGAACGTAAGGTTTGAATTTTTCTGCGTTATTTTTTCCTTCTGGTGACTTTATTTTGTGGTAAGTAATTAGCATTTTTTGTTAGTTGATAATGTGGATACATAGATAGAAACAGTGCAGAAGTTTTATTATTAATAAATAATTAAAAAGGGAGTTGTTGTGTATATTAATTTTATCCTTGTAAAGAATTTCTACCTATTGTTTAAAATGATTTTTCTAAATAAAATAATAGGATTAATATGTTTCCTTCTTAAAACTTTTAATTAATTATTGCATATCTATAAAATGTCAATATCAAGAAGCCAAACTAGGATGATTTTTTGAATAAATAATATATAAGAAGAACCTACACATAAGATTGTGACTGCTAAATGTTTTTAAATCTCAAAACAAAGCTAATAGTGATATAAATTTGAAAATATATATTTGTTTAGAAATAAAGGTGTCAAGGGGACAAAAAATACTGAATCTTTTAAAAATTGAGCCACCAGTTTGTGATTGCCCTAGTAAATCAACATCTGTAAGTAGCATTACTATACACACCAGTCCTGCTAAGCTAATTCTAATCACACCTGGTGACAAACTGATTGATACAATATCTTTTTCAGCATAACCACCAGTTCTATTAGCCAACCTCCAAATACAACTTATCACAACCTAATTAATACGTGGAAGTGGCGTTACCATAAACAGCAATCCTACTAGACTATCTTTTATCTCACCTCATGATGAACTCATTAACACAGCATCTACAAGTAGTGGCATTAATACCAAAAATATTGATACAATTTCTACCGCTGGAGATATTGAGGATTCGGATGTTGCAGAACCTTATGAGTCATCAGGAAGTGAATTATTACCTACGGATGTCAGATCAGAAAATAGTAACTAAAACGTAGAAAATAATTTTTCAGACATAGAAAATATACCAACTTTAAGCAGACAAGTAGAGGACAATACCGCTTATTATAAAGGTAAAAAAAAACGAGGAAGAAAAAGAAAAAATGACGGCCAATCACGACAAGAGGAAAAAAACGTATCACAAATCAGAAATATTTAATAGTAAAAAATGTTGTTGTGGAACCAAAAGTATTTATTGCTAACTTTAGATGTCACTATTCAAAAAAATGTACTGAAAAGGTTGACATTAAAACAAGAGAAAAACTGTTTGAGCAATTTTGGAGCATAGGAAGTTTTGAAGGAAGGCGTGTTTTACTAAATACGTGTTTGAAATAAATCGATAAAAAAAAACCTACACAAAAAATTAAAATTTAAGAAGAGCAAAGACTATAATATACTTCATAGAAAACCACTTAAATGCAATAATACCTTAAAAGATAAAAGGGGCAATAAAAGTGAAGGACAAAATGTTATTTATCAAAATCGCATTCAAAAAGTAATTAATCACATATTTCCAACTTTCTTTACTCTCCAACTTCCGGAAACAATTGTTAATTTAAATACATAAAGACACATAATAATAAAATTATAGGACTGAGATATATTAGTTCTGGCATTCCACAGGGTTCAGTATTGAGCCCCTTGCTGTTTAATATATGTATACTGCCGATTTTCACGAAATATGTATCAAAAATCCATCTTTAAAAACAATAAAGTATGCTGATGATTTTTGTATGTATACCAAATCTGAAAAATATGATTCTTGTTTACAATCTTTGAAAAAACTTCATAAATAATCTTCTAATTGGTTTATAAGTAACGGTTTCCTAATGTCACCTATTAAATCTAATGTCTGTATTTTTTCTCAACACAATGTCCCAAATATCGAGAAACTAAAATTAAACGGTAACGATTTCCCTTTCTGCAAATCGATTAAATATTTGGGAATGGTTCTTGATAACAAATTGACCTGGAAACTACAAACTGATCATATGCTAAATAGCAATAGGGGTTTAAATTTCTTGAAATAAATATCGAAAATCTGGTGGGGAGCGGATGTCGAAACTTCTTTGTACATTAGATCCATTTTAGATTATGGTTTTATACTTTATGGATCAGCAAGTAATCACATTTTAAAAAGAATTGATGTATTTCAAAATACGGTACTTCCCATTTGTATAGGTGCTATGAAATTAACCCTATCGATCGACTGCATGTCGAAGCATTAGAACCTCCATTATGTTATAGAAGAAAATATCTCAGCAACAAATTTCTAATAAAAGTCCGATGTACAAACCCTACCTTGTATGCTAGTATTTGTAAATTAAATCATTTTGATTTAACACAAAAATATTGGATACATAAACAATCTCTCCCACTTTGTGAAGCTTTTAGAAATATTAGCAATTATGAAGATCTCATCAGTATAGATCAGTGCTTAGATTTTGAGGATTTCTTTACCTTTTTTAACAATGTTAATGTTATACAACCAATTTATAATGAGAATCATAAAATAAGTTCCAATATTTTGAATTAACAACTAGAAAACTGGCCTGATTCTACAAAGATCTACATAGATGCTTCCAAAACTTCAGCTGGTACAGGATGTGCCTTTTTCATCCCTTCTACATCTACAGAGAACGTTTTTAAATTACCATCCAATTTTTCAATATTTAGTGCAGAAGCAATTGCTATATATGAAGCTATAAAATACTTTAAAATATCTAATAATAATACTGCAGTTATTTTATCTAATTCCCTATCTGTATTACATGCTATTCAAAGCCCAAAGCTTTCTTTCAATTCATCAAATGCTTACATTTTGCTCATTAAAAAGATACTATTCGAAAACCATAATACATCGAAAACGGTTCAATTAATATGGGTTAAAGCACATATAGATGAGTATATAGATCTTTTGGCTACAAGCGTAACTACTAATGGCTCACCGACAAGTTATCAGCTGTGCAATTTGGATGTTTTTGCAATTGAGAAACAACGTCAAATGAAAAAATGGAGAAAATCTTGGACATACTTTTAAAAAACCACTACAACTCAATATTCAAAAATACAACCAAAAATTCTGAATGTGCGTTGGTTTAAAAACTATTCACTTCCTCGAAAGTATACCACAACTATCATAAGATTGAAATTTGGACATGCTTGTTATCCAGCGCATTTATTCAAAATCCATGTTATAGATTCGGAGATATGTACAATGTGTCAAGAGAAAGGCGATCATATTTTCTTTAGTTGTGCAAACTATACCCAACAATCTCAAAATCTGTTTCAAGATATAATTAAAAATATTATATTTCCTCCATTTAACATTTGCCATCTCCTCTCACTTAAAAAAAAAATTCGACCTTTTGATAAAATTTGTATATAAAAGTAAAATATGTTTGTAATTAATATTAGTCTTGCAACCTTTGTTCTAACCCAATTGTTATATACCTACCTTACCGTGGCCTAGATTTGTGTGTGAAAAAAAATGTCTTGACGGGCCCCTAGACAAGAAGAAATTTTTTCCCTTGATTATTCCTTGCTTGCCTTATCTTCTTTTATATAATTTTCTTCTTTTCTTGCTTAGGACAGCAGTGTGTATGATTGAATGTATGTATTTATAGTGAAAATGCAATTTAAACTTATGTAATATAAATTAAAATAACCAAAAAGGTTGACAGATGTGTGCACGTAGTTTAGATTCAAAAGGAAAGACTTGTATTTCGTGCAAAACTGTTTAATTAATAAATGCAAAGCCCTTTCGGAACTGAGGTGAACGCAACTCCTCTCTTGACATTTGACAGGTCAACGTCTTTAAGTGTCGCTTGTTATCACTGTCATGTGGACACGGTTAAACAACTTGAATAAAAATAAAAATGAATATATAAAGAAATTCAAATTTGAAAATCTTACTAATAGTAATAATATGATTTAGAAAGTTGTAAATATCCCAAAATATCTAATTTTGGGAGTGATGATGACCAGGAACTTGTTGGATACGTTGTGGAAAGTATGTAGACTTTTTTTATAATTATAATGTATATAAAAAAACCTTCAGTTTTTTCATTGGCCTTCTGCGTTTAACCTTTTCATATTAACTATTCTATTCTAGATTCAAATTTAAATATATTTTCCACAGTCACCCTCTATTTGTATTTTTTTTTAAATTTTAACTAATTTGTTAACTTGTACTCAATGCGAATAGTGAAGGTGGTATAATTCCTTAATTCCACACAAGCTAACTTGATTCTGGAGATCAGATATGATTTGTAATGGCTTATCCCACACTCACTATTCTCAATACTGGGTTTTGTTACTTTGTTGTTATCTTTTAATTGTTAATTTGTTCAAATAACCGTATATATACAATTTTAACTCTTGACTTAAAAGTCTTACTCAGTCGCTTCTAATGTTTATTTCTGTAAAATTTGATAGTTTTTTTACATGATTGTAACACTAAAGATTTCGAAATATATATTTTTTAAATAATTGAAAAAGTAAGATTTTAACTTTGGAAAACGGGTTTTTTAATATGTATTATGTTGAACTTTTAAGTCAACTATCTCAACAATAATGGTTTGTGGGTTAGACTGTTTTTTTATAACATCAGGTTGCTCAACCATATATAAATCCGTGAAAAGCGACTGAGCTTATAATCGTAGAGAAATTTTGATAATAGACGAAAATAGTCAAATTTTATTCAATAAAATAATAATATTAACATTAAAATGGGGCAAATATGTGCAATTAGAAGTTTGTTACGTGAAATTAATTTTAAATGTATTTTTAACAATAACTTCTCCATAATCCCTCGTAACACAACTTAAACGCACGGAAACTAGTTTCTTTGGGCATCCACGTCGTCATAAAACCGATTCGTTTGGATTAAACCGGTTTTTTTGGTGTATTGAGTTCAATGTATAGTATGTGCCAATAAATGTGCCTACTATGAGTAGTTTTCTCTAATTATCTTGTCTTTTATGTATTTGTTGTGCGTTAACGTTGGGATAATTGTCAGGTAATGTTCTGTCACCTTATATTTTAACATTTTGCTGGATTTCGTTGGAAAACCGAAAAGGATCGGCCATTTGCTTTTGTTATTACCGTCATGCCGGTTATTATCTATGTTTTATTTTATTTTATATAGATTATAGCTACCCTAACTAATAATATTTTTAAGCTTTCTTTGATACTTTGATATATACGCGGAAAGGCAAATAAATAATTGAATTACGAGTCAGTCTGGAAATACACTTTAAACGGAAATATATTGCTCTTAACTTATTTTGACCTTATAAATAGCTTATATTTTGTTCAGTTTATATAAAACTTTTTGTTATAACTTGTTTTGGCTTTATAAATATTTTATATTCTGTTCAGATGATGTAATTTTAATATTTGTCGTAATATTTTATATTCTATTCAGACGATGTAACTTTAATATTTGTTCAGTTTATGCATAAGTCCGTTATATTTCCAAACTGACATGTATATGTACTTTTACACATAGTACTGAGGTTCTTTTTATTTCTTAATCTGTAGTAGCTCCAAGTGGCTCCAAGTAGCTCCAAGTGGCTCCTAAAAGCTCCAAGTAGCTCCAAAAAGCTCCAATAAGCTCCAGGTCTAAGAAGATCTAAGCTGCAAGAAGTTCCGAGTTACGTAGTTGCTCCTAGAAACTCTAAGAAACAAAAAGTCCCTAGTTACATAGTTGCTCCTAGAAGCTCTAAGAAACAAGGAGTCCGAGTTACGTAGTTTCTCCAAATTCCGAACTCCAAGCCCAAGTATCTAAGTACCTAAAGGCGGTTTGTCCACGACACGACATACAAAAGGGAAGTACCGTACTTACCGTACTAGAATGCCACATGGTTGGGACAATTAATAATTATCTAATTATCTAACAGTAAATTTTATTCATTCATATAAACTATCAGTCAATTTTAATTCATTTTCTATTCAGATTTAATCACTAATTATTAATTTATAATATGTAAAATTTTATTCTTTTACTTTTTCTATTAAATGTATTAAATTTTCTCACTTTCTTTTATTTTCCAGAACTCATACAGATAACTTTAAGTACCAGAGACTGACTCAATTAAACAGGACATATCAAATCAGATAAGTTTTCCAAGTTACTCAAAAACTTGGTGGAGCTCAACATTTTTGTCTTTATCGTATTATAATATTTTTCATTTTATCGTAAAGTAGACTTTGCCCCGTGAACCGGTCAAGATACTCTGATTTCATTTTTTCTGGTCAATTTATAAATCCACGCAGTATCAGCAATTTGAGTTAAATCACCTTTTAAGTACAATTTACTTCGTAGAAATCTAAAAGAAGGTAACAAGCTGTTTATTTAAGTGGTCGCAAAAGTTCAAATAATAAAAAAGACAAGAGCCAGTCGTTATGGTTTTTTTAAGCCACTGTATGTATAAAATAAGTTTTATTATTTGTATTAAATTTAAATGAATAATGTTAATTTTCCCTTAGAAAATAAATACATTATTAATGAATTATCAATTAGTGAATAATTTCTAAATATTTTTTCGTTTTTATAGTTGTATAAAAATCAAAAAGAAATGCCAATTGGACAGTCATTTGGCATGGATTTAAAAAAGTTGCACTATATTTCATATTAAGGAAACTTATTTACTGCTTTTGGGTTGACACTTTTTAAGATAAACAAACATATAAGATTGTCCTTCTAATCCGTCTGTAGTCTGGCAACACTGCAGCCTGCGGCTTATTGTACCACCATTTGAAGGTCCTACTACTTTCCCATTCACACCTTTATTAATTCTCATTCATTCCACGTCATCGATGGTTAAACGCTAGTTGGATGAATCCCATAGTGACACGGCCCATGGTGGAACCTCCCAGCGGTCACCCATTCACGACGTGACCGGAGTTATCACTGCTTAACTGTTGCGATTAAGCGGATAAAATTGGTTATATTTTGAAACGTGTACTGCAAAGTAATGACGGAAAGTAATAATGTAAAGTGACTCTTCCCGGACAGTATAAAATAAAATTATTTTTCATTTTTGGATACACAAAACCATTATATGTATATTAATGATAAAAATAAAGTTAAAGTTGACCGCAATTTTTATTTTTAATTACCTACAATAAATTAGAACAACGCGAGAAAACAATTTAGCAACATATTCGCCAGTTCTCGCTGTATACGGTAGATGTTACACACGTAAAAACTTGAACTCATAACACGTTGAATTATCGTAACGACCTGTGATTATTTTTTTGCCTCTCCTGCGGGTACAAAAGCTGGGTTGTCTGGGATTATGTTTGTTTGTCGTCGGGACGCGCTCGAATACACCCTTTGTGCTCTTTATGCCCTTTTGTGCCAACGGTGGATATTATACTCACGCGTCAGAATATCTATCGCTTGATAAAATACATTATACGGGGTTTTTGAAGCGCCTCGTTCCGATATAGGAAACGACCATTACGAGTTATGGAAATGGCTTTAAAAATAAAAAAAAATCGTATTAAATATTATCTATTAAGCCGTATACACTAGGTATATAGTATATCATCTCAAGGATATTTACGCTATTGTTATTGTATTTTTTCTTCCAAACATAGGTCAATAAAATAAAAATTAAAAGACTAAGACTAATATATATCACTATAACCACAACAGGTATCTATAGATAAATGTTACTGGCAAGTGGCCAGTAGATGGGATTAGCCAGTTCTGGACCAAGGTCAGAGGCAAGGTCAGAGGCAATTGGTGTAATTAGTAATTACCCTAAGTACCCACCCCCCACCCTTCGAGCAAGTAGCCCCCACCCTTCGAGCAAGTACCCCCCCACCCTTCGAGCAATTAGCAAGTACCCCCCACCCTTCGCGCAATTAGCAAGTACCCCCCACCCTTCGCGCAATTAGCAAGTACCTCTGAATTACTCTGTACACCATGTTATTGCATAGTGTAATGAGTGTAATTGCATAGTGTAATGAGTATAGTAAGTACCTCTCAGTACACATAGTGATGTAAGGACCAACCAATTATTCTGTACTGAGTGTAATTGCATAGTGTAATGAGCATAGTAAGTACCTCTCATTACACCATATGCATACCTCTCAGACAGTATTTACTGTGTATATCACGTAGTGTAATAAGTCTAAGTACTTCTCTTGTTTACTGTTGTAGCATAGGGGAAATAAGTCGGCGCCATGCACACCCTTGACTCTCAACCGCCATAGCTAAAGTGAATCACCGGTCTTCGGCAGACACGCGCGATGTAAATATTGTTGGAAGGGGCAGTATCCCACCCTTCGCGCAATTAGCAAGTGCCTCCCAATTATTCTGTAAATTATATACTTTAATGAACGTAATTGAGTAGTGTAATGAGCATAGTAAGTACATCTCATTACCTCCTAGTGATTACTATGTATTTAGAATTTACGTTACTCTATACCGAAGTAACAAGAATTGGAGCTGTTCCCGTATATTATGAATCGCGCAATTAGCAAGTGCCTCCCAATTATTCTGTAAATTATATACTTTAATGAACGTAATTGAGTAGTGTAATGAGCATAGTAAGTACATCTCATTACCTCCTAGTGATTACTATGTATTTAGAATTTACGTTACTCTATACCGAAGTAACAAGAATTGGAGCTGTTCCCGTATATTATGAATAGGGGAGGGGAGCATAGTGGAGGTGGGGATTTATTGAGAGGTATATAATATCACATCTATACGAATGAGATCAGTCGCGAGCTATAAGTGCGTTGGAAGTTTCATTATCTAATATCGAAATAATCATAAAAATAGTAGATATGTATAAGTGTAATTGCGGTTTAACATTTACAAGAGCAGATAATTTACGACGACATCAAAATAAAAGTTGTAATCTGATATCTAACCGCAATGGTGAATCATCCAGCGGTACGAAAAGAACCGCCAATTCAAGCCCGGATGTTTTACCGGTAAAACAAGCTCGTGTAATGCGAGTTTCACATCGTACCGTAGACCCACAAGTTCATAAAAGTAGATGTGAATCATGTAATGTAGACATCGCAACCAATCAGATGACATCACATATGAGGAGTCTTAGTCATAAAGAAAAGGCATGCACAATTCATGTCGATGGTATATATTTAATTAAGAGTGCATTTAAGTGCAGAATCGCAAGTTATAGAGTCAAAAGTGATGAAAAACATATAGACTATATAACATTTTTTGAGGCTATAAAAGTGAGGGTATTGGAATTGTTGAAAGTTGTTCTGAGGGCCCATAATGCCATTAAAGTTAATGTAGAGGTCTTCGCTACATATGTATTGCAGAGCCAAGATAATTCTGAAATCAAATCTTTCAATAGCATAAATCGAATACTAGATTTGCCGACGGATTTGGATGTGGTATATGCAAACTTTAAGGACGCCTTGGTATCTCAAACCGTAGACTTCCAACATAAAGATTCATAGTAGGTATAGTAGTTATATAATATATAATATATCGGTAACTAATAAATTATTCATTGTTTCAGGTTGGTCATTACAGGAAGTACTATTTCTAGAAGTTAATATAAATAAGTACTCTCCGTTAGGAGGCTGCTCATACATAAAGCTGCCTAAGTTTATTGAAACCAAGAAGGGTGTAGTGAATGTGCAGAATAATGATGCGTACTGCTTTGCTTGGGCCATCACATCAGCTCTATATCCAGCCAGAGATCATGTTAGCCTAATGTCATCGTATCCACACTTCGAGACCGTGCTGAATGTTGATGGCATTGAATTTCCCATGAAGCTTAAAGACATTTCAAAATTTGAAGACCTCAATGATATAAGTGTTAATGTTTATGGCTTGGAACATAGTTATGAAAATGGTAAGGCTAAATTTGAAATAGTAGGCCCATTACGATATTCCCGTAGAAGGTTAGGGCATCATATAAATTTACTGCTAATAACAGAAGATTCCGGTAATAGTCACTATTGTTGGATTAAAAGTATATCCAGATTAGTTTCGAGTCAAATAACTAAAAATGGTCATAAAAAATTTTTTTGTGACGGGTGTTTACTTTATTTTCCATCTGAAAGCGTCCTATTACGTCATCAATTGTGCGATTGTAATCATATATATACCAGTACACCATCAGTGGAGCTTAAAAAAGACAAACGCGGTAATTATGTCCCCGAAAATATACTGAAGTTTCAAAATTATGGTAAGCAACTAAGAGTCCCATTTGTAATTTATGCCGATTTTGAATCGATCCTAAAACCTATAGATCATTGCGAACCAGATCCGGAAAAAAAATTCACCATCCCTACATACCAACATGAGCCATATGCTTTTGCATATCTGATTAAATGTTCATTTGATGATTCATTGACGAAATTTGTAACTTTTACCGGCGATAATGCCGCGAGCGATTTCGTAAAACGCTTAGAGGATGATGTATTAACTATTTATAATACTCATTTAAAAGACATTGTTCCAATGCAGCGACTGTCTAAAGATGAAATAGATGATTTTAACACATCGACTATATGCTCTATTTGCGATGAGACCTTTCAAGAAGGCGAAGTTAAAGTAAGAGATCATTGCCATCTTACCGGTAAGAAAACACCCGGCGCCGCGCATAGCAATTGTAATTTAAATTATAAAATCCCGCAATTTGTCCCAATATTTTTCCATAATTTGAGTGGGTATGACAGCCATTTATTTATTAAAGAATTGTATGGGGAAGGTGAGAGAGCCGAAGTTATTGCCCAAAATAAAGAAAAATATATTTCGTTCACAAAACCATTGTACACCCATAGCTATGTAGATAGAGACGGTATTTTGAGAAAAAATTACATAAAACTCAGATTTTTGGATAGTTACAGATTTTTAGCGGATTCCTTGGTTGGGCTGTCGGAAAACTTGCCATCAGAATTTTTTGTTGAAACAAGGAAATGTTTTGCAGAAAAAGAAAAATTTTATTTGATGAGACAGAAAGGGGTGTTTCCATATAATTTCATGGATAATATATTGAAATTAGATCACCCAAATTTACCCTCAAAAGATGAGTTTTATGATAAGTTAAATGATTGTCACATATCCGACGAGGATTACGCGAGGGCCCAGAAAGTGTGGGATGTATTTAATTGCCAAACCTTGGGATCGTATTCTGATTTATATTTAAAATCAGATGTTCTAATGTTATGCGATATATTTGAAAATTTTAGAGATGTATCGCTTAAAGCATATAAACTCGATCCAGCGCAATATTATACATCTCCAGGTTTGTCATGGGATGCGATGTTGCGCTACACCAAGGTGGAGTTAGAGTTGCTGACAGATATTGATATGATTAATTTCTTCAAAAATAGTATACGTGGCGGTATCAGTCAATGTGTGGAAAGAAAACATATTGCCAATAATCAGTATTTATCGGAATATAATCCCTTCGAGCCAAAGTCCTCTATACATTATATTGATGCCACAAATCTCTATGGGTATAGTATGAGTCAGCCACTACCCACAGGAGAATTTGCATGGTTATCGACGGAGGAAATTAATCAACTCGATGTAATGTCAGTTGATGATCTCGGGGATTATGGCTATGTATTAGAAGTTGATGTAACATATCCACAACACCTTCATGATAAACACGCCGATTTACCATTTTTAGTGGAGAATATAATTCCACCTAATTCCAAAACAGAAATCCCCAAACTGGTGCCGAATTTAAACCACAAAGACAAATACATACTACACTATAGAAACTTTAAGCAGGCCATAAATAATGGACTAATTGTAACTGAAATTCATCGCGCCCTCAAGTTTAAGCAGTCACGTTGGCTGAAAAAATACATAGATCTCAATACTAATATGAGAAACAATGCCAAGCACACATCTGAGAGAAATCACTTTAAGCGCATGGTCAATAGTGTGTACGGGAAAACTATGGAAAACGTGGATGACAGACGAGATATTTACCTTAAAACCCACTGGGTTAGTAAGAGAAATTCCCCAGGCGCAAACAATTTAATTGCTCGACCGAATTTTAAGTCTTGTTCTATATTTTCAGAACACTTTGTGGCTATACATATGGGTAGAACCAAAATATGCTATAACAAACCATTGTACATCGGTTTCACAGTGTTGGAATTGTCAAAAGTAAGGATGTATGATTTTTATTATGGAATATTAAAACAGCAATTAGGTGATCAAATTTCATTACTTTACACAGATACCGATAGTTTTGTACTTAAAGTTGATAAAATTAATTTTTATGAATTTATGGGGAGAAATATAGAACATTTCGACACATCTAATTATAAAACGGATAATAAATTTAACCTACCCGTAAGTAAACCAATATTGGGGAATTTCAAAGATGAGTATCCAAATCAGGCCATCAGCACATTTTTAGGGACAGGCGCCAAGGCCTACTATATTAGATCAGACGAAAAAGAGACCAAAGCCGCTAAGGGAGTAAAAAAATGCGTAATACAAAGCAGCTTAAACATGTCGGATTATCAAAAGATTGTAGAAGGCGGGGGTAAGATATTTAGAAAAATGAATACATTCAGGAGTAAGTTACATGATATATATACTGAAATGAAAAACAAAGTCGCATTATCTTACAACGATGACAAAAGGTTTATAATACCAAACACCGTGAAAACTCTACCGTGGGGACACAGAGATATTCAGGAATATCGTAATGGACCTCGAAAAACTGTAGCCGAATTCAAATATAATGTAGCCAATATTGTAAATAATGTTAGTGATGAAAATAGATTAGAGTTACTGTTAAGACTATTATTAGATGAAATGTAAATAGAAAATTAATGTATATGAAATATATATGTAACAAATTATTGTGACTTTTTTTTACCAATATCAAACTATCTCTCCCCTCCACTCCCTACTCATTCGAACGGCTATAAATAGCGGATGCCCACAGTTAGATATTCATTCCACTCCAGCCAGTCCGCTCAGAAAATCAGCAAAAATGTCCATCAACATATCGGCCATAATTACCAGGGAGCAAGCTGATAAGGAGCTTGAGTGGTTGAATTCAAATTGGGGGAAGTTCCAACCAGAGGCGCAACAAATCAGTCAAGTGATGGTAAACGGGGCATCTGATGAGAAGAAGAAAGAAAAAAAAACGTAAATAATGGTATTTGAAGAGATGTAAATTTTAATAAATATATGTATGTGAAAATTTACTTTGAATAAATATTTATACCAATCCATGTATCTCATTTTTCATTTTTTTAAAAGAAAAAAATTCTTCAAATAAAAGTTGTTTGTAATGTAATTCTCTATAATTTTTGTTCTATACATAATTCCCATAAAATCGACCGTAATCGAGAAATTTGACAAAAAGTGTAAAATTACCCCCACTCTCCATAAAAAAACATCTGTGTCGGCTTTATTTGAAATGCGATAGGGATCATATTATATGTATGTACAGAGAATCAAAAAAGGAATAAAAAAAATTTAGTTACCCCCACCCCCTCCCTAAAACAGCCGCCAACAATTGCATATCTCCGTAACGGTAAGAGATAGAATTTTTTCCTTGGGGAGGGGGGCCTATGGGGGGTGGGGCGAGGGGGGATGGGTTGGGTGGGGGGTATGGGGCGGGTTAAACTTTGGTCTTTTATTTTTTTTTCCATTGGGTAAAAGGGGTCTAGGGGTCAAGATAAAAAAATTAGGCGAAAAACATCTGTGCCGGGTTTATTTGAAATGCGATAGGGATAGGGATCATAGGGATAGGGATTATAAAAACAAAAAAGAAAATAAAAAAAAAATTACCCCCACCCCTATAATTTTTTGATTTTTTTTTTTTGCTAGGGTGTTGGGGAAAAAAAATTTTAGGTATTTTTTTTATTTTGATTTTTTTTGATAGGGTGTTAGGGAAAAAAATTTTTAGGGGGTATATTTTGTATTTTTATTTTTTTTTTGATAGGGTGTTGGGGAAAAAAATTTTTTAGGGGGCATATTTTGTATTTTTATTTTTTTTTTTTTGATAGGGTGTTGAGGTAAAAATTTTGGGCCCTGCGATGCGCGCGCAACACTCCCACTCCTCACAACACTCCCACTCCTCCCCACTCCTTTCGATTGATGTATATACCCAGCTACAGAGCATTATCATTCAGTCTGGTTCAGCTCACCACACCAGACAGACATGGCAGAAATCGCCGAGTGCGACTCTACAGATATGGTTGATATTGTTGACCTATTGTCAGCCGGGTGGGACACCGAGTTGAATGGTCCATGCGACTCCACATCGGGGTTCACACTGCAGCCGCCCGGTGTCTACGAAGTAGACACCGATCCGAACAGTGAGTCGGAGAGTGGCGACTCCTCGGACTGGTGGGATGACGACATCGACCCTCCGATCGACGACGACGACATCTCCGATTGGGATGCCGATGCCGATCCCGACATCGGCTTGGTGGTTTTTGACGATTCTGACTCGTAAAGACCACCTACCTTGGTCAGACAACGGCCCTTTTCAGGGCCATCAAAAAAATTCATAGTAAAGGCAGTGCCTTTAGATAAGTCTTAATGTTATACGCAGCTATTGACTCGCTTTCCATAGATGCGTGAGCGCATGATGTTGTGAGTGTCTCCCCTCCGCTTCCAATCTTTTCGATCACTATATATTCGGAGATCAGCGCTAGGAAATTCAGTTTACTTCAACTCGTTGAGTAACTAACATGGCCGATATAATCGAAGTAGCCGAATGCGATTCGACGTCCGGAGTAGATACGAGCTGGGGTCAAATGACCGACTTGGATGGGGTGTGCGATACCACCCATGGTCTCCGAAGACCAAGGCGACCATCAACGCCACCCGGTCCATGCGACTCGCGCGTCCTGATATTGGACGTGCATGACGTGTGGTGTGGCACCGACACTGAGTCGAACACCGACTCGGATGCTGAGTCCGGGTCGGATGCCGATTCGGAGAGCGATTCTGACTCGCAATAGGGTATCTGCCCTCGTCAGAAAAAAAAACGGTTCTTTTCAGAACCAACAAAAAACTATAAAAACGGTTCTTTTCAGAACCAACAAAAACTTATTACAAATAATTTGCCCCAAGAGGACAAACTATTTTATTTAGAGGTATGCACAGCCTTACACCAATATGGCTTAATAAATGATATATAGTACTTTATGAAATACCTCGTATTAAGATTGAATATTATTTAAAATATATTATGCGGTATTCCAAAAATGTATGAGCATCATGTTACAGTCGCAAGATGTTACCCTATGAAATGCCGAGTATTGCAATTTAATAATATATACTAATATGCCGTATACCCGAAATTTGTGCATCGTGTAGTTAAAAATATGATCATTGGTTCGATGCGCAATGGTCGTTATTTACAATATGAGGCTGTGAGAGTCTCCCCTCCACTCCCACCCTGACACTCTTCCCGATTTTACTATATATACGAGCAATCAGCGCTAAGAAATTTAGTTTATTTCAGCTAGCTGAGTGAACTACTAAACTTTTTCAGTTATTTTCAGTTATTTTCAGTTTTTAACATGAGTTGCAATGACGAGACAACCAATGCCATCAACAGCATCCTTATGGAGCCCAAGAGCAGACTGCATGATTGTATGACAGATGACGACTTTGATCTGGAGATGCTGCTAATGTCAATCGGACCCGTGTCACCTGTGTCGCGAGTAAGTGACATCCCGCTACCAGCCCCGGTACCAGCCCCCATTTCAGCCCCGGTACCAACCGCATTACAAACCTATGTAATTGACGATAGCGGGGATGAGTTTGAAGACTCGCCAAAGATTATCGTCCATACGGATATTCGTGTCCCTAGACTGCCGGCAGCGACAAAAAGATTGTCAGTGGTTGCACCTAAAACCAAGAAGCCGAGAGCCCCAAGGAAGCCGAGAGCCCCAAGGAAGCCGAAGGTCGCACCAGCACCAACATTGTTGCTGGTACCCTCGACAAGCGTGGTGGCTTCAACCAGCCGAGCCGAGCCGAGCATACCATCATCGCAGGATGAACTTAGTATGCGGCTCAATAAAGCAATGCTCGCCGTGATGAATCACCAGACGCGGTTAACGGCAGATAGGGAGCAGTTGGAAATAACCCGATCTACCTACAAAGAATTGAAGATGGAGGTGGATGAGGTAGAAAAGGCCATGGAGGTAGCCTCAGCGCCAATTCAGTATAGGCTGGACGAATTGGATGAGGAAAATAGTCGCATCCAACTACACATCGCCGACTTGCAGCGGCAGTTGGAAGAGGTCGTACATCGCCAACATGTTGTGCGCCAAAGCCAGGTGGATGCGGGTATTGAAATGTCAAGGGTCAAAGAGGCCCATCCGGGACATGAAGAGCGGAAGAGGGCTTGCGAGGCGATGAGGGTGAAATGCGATGAAGTGAGCGAACGGGCGCAGGCGACAAAGGAAGGCATTTCAAAGTGGTTAGATCACATCAATTCGGATCCGGGCGGCAGTTGATAAAATTAAAAAAAATGCAATGTGCCATACTAATACCTAGGCGATGGTGGCGTGGAAATTTAGTAAAGGGTTCTTTTCAGAACCGCTGAAATATTTTTAAATGAAAGATTAGATATTGCATCACTTGCAATAATATAATTTTAAGATATAACAGTTTTTTGTTGGGAGTCTCCCAATCTCCCACAATCTTTCAGATCACTATAAATACTCACCGCACACATACACATATAGTTCTTAAATAGATATTCAACCTACATTCTACTTGAAGACCTCGCGCTACTATGCATACTTTAAGCGATGATTGTTCTATGAGTAAGCGCCTCACTTGCAAGATTTGTACCGATAAGGAAGTGCAAATGGTTTTTATACCATGTGGGCATGCCGTATCTTGCAATAGCTGTAGTCGATCTGTAGTTATTTGTATTATATGCAGAGCGCCGATTAATGCTAGAGTAAAATTTTTTCTGACATCCAACTTTCCGGAACTAGATGCACCCTACTGAGCGTGATGTTATGCAGGGGAGGTGGTAAATTCGAGGGTTGGGAGAGTGGAGGTGGGAATACATAACCATATATAAGGAGGTCCCGACCACTTACCAGCAT
Source organism: Psylliodes chrysocephalus (assembly GCA_927349885.1). Lineage (NCBI taxonomy): Eukaryota > Metazoa > Arthropoda > Insecta > Coleoptera > Chrysomelidae > Psylliodes > Psylliodes chrysocephalus. Next base: position 44,899,417 of record OV651821.1, read on the forward strand.
CAGTCACTTCGCTGTAGCTGACCATTAAGAATATCAGAAAGCCGAAAAAATAAAAAATAGCAAAGATGGATGGACAAATTGTTGTTGATGTTGATGCGGTTGAGGAGATCGAGCGTCAGCTCTCCTTGTTGGCGCGTTTTGATGCCAACAAGCCAGGCATTGACGAATTTTGGGACGCCATAGAACGTGATGTAAGTTTTTAACTATTACCTTATGTTTATAAAATATCTAATTATTATGCTTATAAAATATCTAATCAATATACTTCTTTACAGGCTGCTGATGCCGCTGCTGCCGCTGCCGACGGTGATGGAGAAGGCGTGGCTGGTCTAGCGCAACTTGCCGACGAGGATTTGGGTGCTGTTGGTCCGGCACCACTCGTCGAAGAGGGTGAAGACGCCGTTGGTCCAGCCCCACCCGCCGATGAACCCGCCAGCGACGACGATGATGAGGGCATTGAGGCTGATTGCCCTGGATCACCGACTTCAATAAGAAGGGAGCTGGCTGTATTTCAGGCCAGAGGCGGTAACCACTTCTGCGTTACATCCAGCTCCGTTATTGTGAAGTTGGTTATTCCCGGCATGGAACGGAGCAAACGTCTGTGCAACCCCTGCTTTCTTTATTACGAGCAGATGGAGGTCGAAAGAAATCCAAATGCCAGGTACATACACGAGCATCAGCATTTTGTTGTAGAAGGGGGGGATTTGGAGGATCCGCAAACATGTGATGTATGCGCCCGATATATTTCCCACTTCTGCGACACAAATGTTTGTCCTGTATGCATCGGCGCTTGAAATAAAGGAGTCAGGGGTTGCAATACGGCGGCTTTGTTATGCATCCAATGACCCTCTATACATTAGTTTTAGATTTAATTTGTATAATTGTTTATTATTTAAGCTTTCTGTATATATTTAAGTGTAAGTTATTTTATTATTGTATATGTAGTAGTTAATAGGGAAATAAAACTTGTTTTTTTTTTAAATCTTTATTTCATTTAATATCCATACTAAACAATATCATTTATATTAATCCAAGAGTTTTCTTGCTGTGGGAATCCCAACCACTTCACCAAGGCTTTGTCCTCTTTTGTCCGAATGACCTTTTCCACTAAATAAACATCTTTCCAATTTGTTTTTAATAATTCCAACTCATAAAATGAGCCTTTAATCGATTGACCATTCATATCTTCTAGAATGTATGTTACGGGGTATGTGCTATTTATTTTTCTTATTTTGAATAATTCAGTTGTATAATTAGCAGTATACCCTTTTTCAAATATGCTTTTATATTTACTTATTCTTACGACATCGCCGACACGATATTTCGGTTTTTTACGCCTTACTTTATTTTTGTTTTGCCTATATTGGTTGAGTTTAGTTGTCGGCAGGACATCTATTGGCTTCATACCTATGATTGAATGCGTGGTGTTATTATACTTATTAATGACACCGTTTATAATATCTATCCAATTGTATTTCCCTCTCATAGCCATTTTTTTATATAATAGGGATTTTATCGTACGAATCACACGTTCTGCCATTGACGCTTTCATTGTACTATAAGTCGAATAGTGATTTATATCATATGTTTTCATTACTTTCCCAAATTCCTTGTTATAATATTCTGTCCCTTGATCCGTTTGTAGATTTTTAGGATGGTGTGCGCAATTTTGGAGTATATCTAAAAAGGCATTTCTAACATGTAAGCCTGTTTTATTTTTTAATGGTCTCGCCCACACATATTTCGTATAACAATCGATGACAATTAGAATATATCTGTAACCATCGTTTTCATCTTTATAACTTTGCATATCAGCCAAATCACTCTGCCACAAGTCGGCATATCCTTTTACAATAGTCCTTCTTCTGGGAAAATTTCGACGGGCAGATCGGTGGATTTCTTCAATTATTTGGTGCTTAGACATTCTTTCCAATTAAAATACAATTTTTTATTCAATCTTTTTGATCCTTTCTTCCAGTCCTACTTTAATTTTCGATAAAACCGCTGTATTTTGTCCAATACTTCCTTTGACGCTTTCAAGGTCTCGAAGAATTTCCGTATTACACTTAAATGAATTTATCGGTAAGGTCAGTTAAACGGTTCTCTAAAATTATAGTAAAATTTTTTATGCCTTTTATTTCACTTTCCAAAATATCAACTTTAGTAATAATTTTTAAAATATTACTTTTTGTAGTGGTAAGTATGTCCTCAAAAAATTCTCTATTGTGCTTCACTATTTGTAACATCGATTGGTATTTAACATTAACATCACCAATACTATTGCTTGACACAGTTCGATGTTCAAATACTAATTTCTTAAGTTCACTCTGCTGATTTTCGAAATAAATAGTAGCTTCGCGTAATACGTTTTTAATGGATTCCGTTAAAGCTTTTAAAACGAGATCTTTTGCTTGCATAGTAACATCGTCAACATATCCAACTGTTACAGCATCAGTCGATTGTTCTGGCTCTCCGAGGTTCACCAACCGTTTGCTTTGCATATCATAATTACCGTCACCTGTTAATTTGAATCCAAGACCCCTTTTTTCTCGAATAATTACGCGTTGATTTTTCTTTTTTCTTCCGAATTTATCTACAATGTTCCTTGAAGACATTCCGTTTACGACTGACCTCTACAGCGCATGTATTTAATATATTATTCGCTCTTCTCTTAATTCTTCAATTATAGATAAAATTTCATTATCGTGCCCAGTATGGCCGGCTTGCTTTGAACTCCATAATAAACGCAATCTAGCCACCAATTCTCTCGGCTTGTTCCAATAAACGTATGTGGGTTTAGAGGTCATTATTTTTTTGTATTTAGGTATTTTTGAAAACCCTCCACCCTTTATCTTTACCGGAGAGAACAATGGTCTAATAATTTTTCTCAATTTATTTACATTTTTGTTACTTAGCCCTTTGGACTCGTCATACTCCTTAAAGGCCGCTCCGGTAAGTTGTAATATTTCCTTATATGTATCCTTAGTCGCATTACTTACTTTCTTAGGGCTTCGATAAAATAGTAGCTCATACAATTCCGGATTGCCGTGGTAGTCAGCAACTCTTCTATCCCCATCCCAAAACGAGATTTTGCCATCAGAAAATTTTACTTCTAAATTCCCAACCATTGTTTTCATGTCTTTGTCCATATATACGCCGTACCGAGTATCATAGCGTTTATTACCTCGCGATATTTCTTCTAAATGCTTATTAATATATTTTTTATCATCATCATCATCATCATCAACATCACCGCGGTCGGATATTGCACTTTCAAAACTTTCTCCATATTTTGTCGAGTCCGGTGATATTGACGCGAGTTCCCTTTTCATGCCAGATCTTTCTTCTTTAGTGTTAGCGGGGTTTTCTTCTTTAGCGTTAGAGGGGTTAGAGGTTGCGGCTTTTGAAATTGTTTTCAACGGTTTCGTCAGCGGTTCATACATTTTTTCTAGAGCTTGCAAAGTTTCAACGCGCCCACTTTTTAAGGCATTAAATTTCTGTCTAACCGAATCGGAGACAGCGGCCAGCTCCGATTTGGTGTCGAAATGTTTTTTATTGCTATACATTTTAATCGCTGAAACCACCTGCCGCCTTGGACGCTACTTGAAAAATAACGCGTATTGCATTGTTTATGGGTATATGAAGCTATCGAATCCTTTCTTATATCTACCGGCGCTTATATCTTTATCTTTATCGATCACTAGAAATCCATGCTTTTCACCCCAACATTCCACACATATTTCTTGAAATTTTCTAAAAGACACGTCTGGAGCTACATGGTCTGAATATATGTGACGTAGGTTTAGGTCATCTTGTCTAAACATAATTATTAGATTTGCGTTGTCTCTAATCAACTGTTTCGGAATCTTCGAATACGTTTGAGCCAAATAAAAGCAATCTATATTTCTGTGTCGCCCCATACTAAAATATGATCTAATAACATCTTGTTTTTCACAAATCACATCATCAAATATAAATATAGAATTTGGTTTGGCGTCTACTGGTTGAATTATATCTTCATTATTGTTGAACGTAAAATAACCCAACCCTTTTATCGGAGTCAAAACTTCATGCAAGTACTCATACTTCTTCTGGTATAATGATTTTGAATAAATATATACATTTTCAAATCGTAGCCCATTTGGTTGAATGAGTAGTGATAACATAACATTTGTTTTACCGCAATTTGATGGTCCTATTAGAAGGCCGCGTATTGTATCGGGCAACAATGGGCCGTGTCTAGGAATCTTATTTTCACTAAGCCCATCACCAACTTTTTCATCTAAATTCTCCACACAGATACTATTTTGTGCTTTGACTATGCGCATCGTTTGACTGTCTTTGGCTATATAAACCATCGCTCATGTAACATTCATTTAAATGCCTAGCGTCAAACGAGTGCGATCTATCACTAAACGTTATTCAAAAAGAAAGTGTGGAAAAGGGTTTGTTAATTCCCTAATAAATAAATTACCATTTGAACTGCACATACCGAAGTACCAATATTGTGGGCCAGGTACGCGCTTACAAAAACGTTTAGCGCGTAACGACCCCGGAATAAATGAATTAGATAAAGCCTGTAAATTACATGATATCGCTTATTCTAAAAGTGCAAACGATTTGAAAGCTAGACATATTGCTAATAAGGACCTTCAAGAATTAGCTTGGACTCGGTTTAAAGCTAGCGACGCGTCAGTTGGTGAAAAGGCAGCTGCCTGGACTATCACAAATATTATGAAAACAAAGCGAAGTTTTGGTATGGGCCATAAATTACGGTCTAGAAAGCGGCGTCGCGGAACAAAAAGCAAAAAACGAATTGCTTTCGGTAGAGGAATTGTCAGTAAGATTAAAGGGGTATTAAAGACATATGGCGGACAGAAAATGGGGGAAAAAACACTTAAGAAGATGGCTGCATCATCTCTCATGGCTGCCCGAAAATATGTTAAAGCAGCTGGGGGAAAGAAAAAAATTATTATTCCCCGTATTATACCGATACCAAAAACAGGTGGATTTTTACCATTAATACCTATTTTTGCTGGATTATCTGCATTGGGGAGCTTGGCAGGAGCGGCATCCGGAATCGTCAAAGCAGTGAACACCGCTAAAACAAATAGTCAACAATTAACAGAAGCTAATCGACACAATAGAACCATGGAAGCCATCTCTCTAGGAAAAAACGGTAAAGGATTATACTTAAAGCCCTATCGAAAGGGGTTGGGCCTTTACATGAAACCATATCGGCCAAAAAACTCGTAAGTTCACTACCTCGAAGACCTCTCAGTAATTTAGACATACAATCTTTTGCCAAAAGATTCAAGATTCCCTACTTTCGAGGTGTGTATATGAGAGATAATTTATCAAACTGCGGGCCACTAAGAAACGAATCAGCCATTGTCAATTTGGATAGTAGTAGCGGGCCAGGAACACATTGGGTCGCTTACAAGAAAAGAGATGCGTCCTCAATATATTTCGATAGTTATGGTGATTTACCCCCACCTTCAGATTTAATTAGTTATCTGTATAAAGGGCGTTGGCCGGTATCTGAAGTTCACTATAATTATAAACGCTACCAGAAGTTTGATACTGTCCTATGTGGACATTTGTGTTTGCAATTTCTTCTCTCTGAAGGATGAATACCCATGATGAAGAACAACCTAAGGATTTTTCTAAAAATGAATCTATCGACGTAAATGATGGTCCGACGGTATTTTTGAAACGCGGGTCAATTGACGTAAGCGATGATCCAACACCAAAACACGTGATTTGTTGTTTTTGTAAAATTCGAGAACTGAAAATTGCCACTAAAAAGCGAGTTTATAATTTATGTATTCGAAAATAGATTTCGAAGTCAGTGTGACATACTTCTTAGCCATGTCAAGAACATTTAATTTGTCGTCCATAGCGTCAAGCATTCTCAGCAATGATTTTTTTCCGCCCATCGAATTGGATGTTAATAAACAGTATGGTCTTGGATTAATAGCATTTTATGCCTACCATTCTATCAAAAATATCACCTCAAAAAATAATATCATCTGTTTAGAGGTGGTAGACCCAGAAAAGTTTTGGGCAGATGTAATGTAGCGAGAGAAGAGTTGGGCCGAGGAAGGCAGTGTACCGAAAAAAATTAATGTACGTGTGGCACCCGGCGCTTATGAGATTGACGAAATTAATAAGTTCGTCCAAAAAGCTATATATGATTATCTATATCCGGATACCAAAACTATTATAAATCAGGGAGAACTTGATGATATGTTTAAATTGTCGGCGAACAACAACACTCTAAAATGTGAAATTTCATCTAAATTCATAATCAACTTTGATTGTGACAACAGTATAGCTAGCCTCTTAGGATTCAGTAATTCGAAGTGCCCGCCAAGGCCTGAAGCTTATGTCTCTACAAGGCCGATCAATATTATGAACCTCCATCTTGTTCAATTGGATTGTAATATTATTTCTGGTTCCTATATAAATGGGAAAGAAGCCCACACCCTTTTTTCATTCGACATAGACGTTGAGCCAGGATACAAACTGACGAAGGAACCTCATAACATTATTTATCTACCAGTCATACCTGCCGGTCGGCAATACCTAGACAACATTACTATCCGAGTTGTAGATGATAACGGTGAGTTGATTGACTTTGGGGAGGAAACTATCAATATCACACTCGAGTTAAAGGAGATAAACTAATATGGGATTCTGCTTCAAACCACGACATTCAACTAGCACCCATTTAAATAATCATATAAATAGAATCGAAGGGAAAAACATGAACATTCGTCGAGTAACTGTAAAGCGAAGAAGACTTCTGTTGTCTAATAAAGATTATAAATTTCTTCAATCTATTGGATTCCATATAAGATATTAAATAATGGCTGTTTATGTAAGAAATGAGATGTTGGACGTATTTGAAAAGCCGATCGTCGATAACTCAATCAAAAGATGCGATGGATATATCCACCCGCCTACGGGATCGCCAAATTACAAACATTCTGATACAATCACCTTTACGATCAATAATATGGACCTGAATCTCTTAATTTGCGATAGTTACATCAATATAGTCGGAACATTTAAGCCAAAAGAGGCTAATAAAAAGTGCTATTTGGCCAACAATGCTCTTCCTGGCCTATTTGAAGAAATTAGATATGAAATGGGTGGACAAAAGATTGCTGAATGTCGAAAACCCATTATAACGACAGCAATAAAAAATATGGTGTCATATGGTGAAAAACATGCGAAATTATTAGAAACATCCGGTTGGGGCCTCAGCGAAGAGAATCAAGTTTTGGTTGATTCAACGAGTAATACATTTACAGGTAGAATCTTATTAAAACATCTATTTGGTTTTGCTGAATCTTACAAAAAAGGGATAATAGGTGTTAAGCATGAGATGACTGTAATAATTGCTCGAGCATTCGAAAATTGCTATATAGGAGAAGTCGATGCAGACATAACTATCACTAAAATGGATTGGATAGTCAAACACATTACTCCCGAAAATGATGCAGATGTTCTCATGTATAAAAAAATTAATGACAAACATTTGCAATCCATTAAAATACCGCACCATAAATGGGATCTTTATGAATTACCTACTCTAAGACAAACTTCTAACGACATATGGGCGATTAAAACCACTACATCCATGGAACGACCTAGATATGTAATTATTGGATTTCAAAATACTTCTTTTACTGAAAACAGGAAAGAAGATGTGACGGCGTTTACGGCTGCTGATATAAGCAATATCAGATTATATCTAAATTCTGAAGTTTACCCATTAGAGCGTTGGAATTTGGATGTTGGGAAAAAGTTGGATACTCCCGCTTATTATGCTTATGAAGATTTTCAGCGAAGTTACTATAAAAAGGAAAATCCTGAGCCGATGTTAGGCCTGAATGGCTTTAGAGCGAACCCTCTATTCGTAATTGATTGCAGTATGTATCCAAAACCAATCAAATCTTCAACTGTGGATGTCAAGGTTGAATTCGAAACACGTAAAATGCAGTTTCCCGCCAACACTAAAGCGTATGCGCTTATTATTCATGAAGCTCTTATAAGTTATAATGCACTAGATGGCACTGTACACACTGAATATATGCCATTGTAGTTCATATAATCTAATTTACTGTATCCAAACTTATACCTGTGTTCACTTTTAACAAAAATAAAAAGATGTAACCTTTTTTAAATAAAAAACAATTAAACTATGTATATTGTTTTATTTATATTTTAATCACAGATAGATAGATATATTATATAAGTAATCCCTAATCCATTTCGTCATCTGTCTCATCATCAGCCTCATCGTCTGCATCTTCATCTAAACCATGTTTACTCCTTATTTGCGGGGTGATGTATGGTAAGGCCTCGTTCAAGAAGCGTTTCAAACTTAGGGTAACCATCTTCTCACAGAATGTATCTAAGTCCAGCTCACATGCATTATATTCGCAGCAAAGACTGCTGCCTTTACAGTATTTCTCATAACAATCGTTTTGATAGGCCACAGCTTCTGGAAACAGCCATACCTCAGCGTCGTAATTGATGGAGTGTAACGCATCCATCGCCAGTGCGTCCAGTTCCTTTCCAAGCCTGCTTATTGCTGATTCTAAGTCGATGGCTTTAGGCCAGTGCTCTTCGGAATACATCATCCACATGTCGAAATAATCTGAAACAATATTTGGCCGTTATTAAATAAACAAATATTGGTCAAGTTATACTTACGATAAAATTGTGGAAATTCTTAATGAAATATTGCGTATATTAGATATCTATATGTGTTTAAAAGTAAAAAAATATTTACAGTGACTCTACCATGGATTTAACTAATTGATTGCTGGCCAACTAGATCGATTCTTATATGAGACCTAGTAGTTGAGTTGTAACACGGCTTTTCCCCTAAATAGGCCATGGCATATTGGCCAGTAGAATCATTTATCATAGCAATGACTTCGGGTGGCATTATTTCAAAAATGCGTCTCGGTAACCAACACTGGAAAAGCTCCTGTGAGTGCCGATCAATTAAATGAATAAGTAAACATTTACCATATCTGGTATCTTTGATCAATATCGTTTTAATAATATAAAGTTGACCTATAACCAATGACTTTAGTTCTCTTTGGTCCAATATTGTGGGCCAGTCTCCAAGTAATTTATTAACCGCATCAATTTGCGTTTGAGCCATAGTAGAATACAAATAAATATTTTTTTACCTGTATAATACACAATACTACACAATACTACACTCAGTTATTATTTGAAACTTCTAAAGACTCTTAAAGCTTACGATTTTAAACTGATTCCATTTGGATATGAGGTCGCTATATATCCTCCCTAAAAATCCCCACCTCCACTATGTTTTCCTTCTCAATATTCATAGTATGTAATATAGAATACAATAGTAATCACTAGGAGGTAAATAGTAATGACTATTTAAGCGGTACTTACAAGGTGTATAGAGTAATGAGATGTACTTACTATGCTCATTACACTACTCAATTACGTTCATTAAAGTATATAATTTACAGAATAATTGGGAGGCACTTGCTAATTGCGCGAAGGGTGGGATACTACCCCTTCCAACAATATTTACATCGCGCGTGTCTGCCGAAGACCGGTGATTCACTTTAGCTATGGCGGTTGAGAGTCAAGGGTGTGCATGGCGCCGACTTATTTCCCCTATGCTACAACAGTAAACAAGAGAAGTACTTAGACTTATTACACTACGTGATATACACAATAAATACTGTCTGAGAGGTATGCATATGGTGTAATGAGAGGTACTTACTATGCTCATTACACTATGCAATTACACTCAGTACAGAATAATTGGTTGGTCCTTACATCACTATGTGTACTGAGAGGTACTTACTATACTCATTACACTATGCAATTACACTCATTACACTATGCAATAACATGGTGTACAGAGTAATTCAGAGGTACTTGCTAATTGCGCGAAGGGTGGGGGGTACTTGCTAATTGCGCGAAGGGTGGGGGGTACTTGCTAATTGCTCGAAGGGTGGGGGGTACTTGCTCGAAGGGTGGGGGGTACTTGCTCGAAGGGTGGGGGGTGGGTACTTAGGGTAATTACTAATTACACCAATTGCCTCTGACCTTGCCTCTGACCTTGGTCCAGAACTGGCTAATCCCATCTACTGTGGCCATCGCTGGTCAACATTAAAAATAAACTTGGTGTTGTCAACCTCCACGCTATTTCAGAACCCTAAGAAGACGGACAGCTCACTTTCTTCAAGAGGCCGAAATACTAAACAACAACAATGCTTTGGAAAAATACACTATTCAAAGCACAATAAACAACGCCCCCCTAAGAGGGTCCAATACGATCGAAAGACTAGCTCATGGTGGTGTCAATAGCTGAAACGCCTTATTTGTATTTGCTCTTGCTTATTTTCTTTAAAACCGGATATAACTTTTAACATTAGTATTTTTGACAGTAGAGTGACATGTTAGAAAGCCTACTTTAGCGTTTTTAGAAAAATGTGCTTTTCTTATTTTTAGTCTTTCTTGTCTTTAGAGAAAAGTCTGTTATTTTCCTTTTTAAATCTTTTAATGACATTCGTATATTAATCTGACAATAATAATCTATCCAAATTATAAACTCTATCCTAACTAATAACCTCAAGTATTAAGTGATAAAGTTAATAAAAAAATAAACGGCAGATTGAGCTCATGATTCCATGCACGACATTTCTCCACCCTTCTAGAAGATTCTCAGAAGTCTTCCAGTTCCAGCTTGAATATTTTTGAAACCGGCCTTTCATAGTTTCTATTAGCCGTCTTTAAATCAATCACTCTTACTCTTCCGTCAGGTCCGGGATAAGTAGCTGTAACTCTAGCTAGTTTCCATTTATATCTGGATTCTTGGTCATGGACTAATATTACGATATAATTTGTCGCTATGGGCTTGTGGTCACATGTCTATTTGTTTCTTTTAGTGAGAGAAGGCAGATACTCTTTTGTCCATATTTCCCAAAAAGAAGTAGCGAGCATTCTAGATTTCTTTCATTCTCTTCGTAGACTATTTGCGTCAGGATTGGTGGAAAGAAATGTAAAATTCCTATCGTTTGGCGTCCCAAACAAAAAATGATTGAGAGTTAATGGTTCAGGGTCAAGGGTATCTGAAGAAAGCCTTATAACTTATAAGAGGCCTCGAATTAACGATCACTTTTGCTTCAGCAAACAAAGTCTGTAATGTTTCTTCTCGCAGACTTTGATCATAAAGTATTTTTCCTCTTGTTTTCTTAACACTGCCTATTAACCTTTCCTATACACCTGCAATATGGGGAGCTAATAGTGGTATGAAGTGGAAGTCAATTCCTCTTGCAGAAAACGAATCTTTTAACGCTCTTCGATCGATATTGTCAAGAGCTACTTTGATTTCTTTTGAAGCACAACGTAAGTTCGTTTCATTATCTCAGTAAATCGTCCGTATTGCTCCTCTCCTAGCAGTCATCCATAAAATACTCATGGTAGTAAAATCACTATTAAGGGTATGGGCGATTTCAAGATGAATTGCACGGACGGAGAGACATGTAAATATTACTCCCCAGCGTTATACTTGTCTTCGGCCGATTTTGACAAAAACAGGTCCGAAATAATCCATTCCTACGTTAGTGAATGGTTTAATTTCTGGCTTAAGTCGAACTTCTGGTAGTTGTCCCATCAGAGGCGGCTGTGGTCTTTTCCGACTAAGCTGGCATCTTACATATTTGGGACAAACAGACTTTACAGCGGTTCTTCCATTCAATATCCAATATCTCAGTCGTAAATGGTTCAAGACTGTTTCGGTTCCAATGTGTCGCAGTTTTTCGTGGGTCCATCTTATAATAAGTTTACTATATGGATGCTTTGGATGCAAAATGTACGGAAATTTCGTTTCTTTATCGAGGTTTTCTGCCATATTTGTTCTTCCTTCCAAAACTAATAATCCATTTTACAACTGGGGACAAAGATTTCTGAGTCGACTATGAATACCTACAGCTTTTTCTTGCTGTAACAGTCTAAGTTCTTTACCAAAACTTTGAAGCTGACTTTATTTTATCCACAAACTTTGTTTTTTCCGAAGTTCTTCGACTAAAAGTTCCTTAGGAAAGTCTTTTCATTTCTTAATTATTGAAATAAATCTTTGGCACCATGCTGTACTTCGAACTAGTCTCAACCAGTTAGAAAATTTTAATATATCTGGAAGATAGTTTCCTTTCTCAATAACTGTAAAGCATGCATTGACCTTTTATTTACATTCAGGATCATCTTCCTGCGTCTCAGGCATTCCATGATCTTCGACAGGTCAAAACTCTTCTGTTTCTCTAAGGAATTCAGGTCCTTAGAACCAAACATCTGAAATAAACTTGTTGGTATGAAATTTTGATCTGTTAGCTTCATCAGCAGGATTCTGCTCAGTAGGTACCCACCTCCAGTCTTTAACATTTGTCCTCTCCTGAATTTCGCCAATTCAGTGAGAAACAAATTGTTTGTAGTTCCTTCTGTCACTTCGTATCCATGACAGCACACATCTGGAGTCAGTCCATAAATATACGTGGCGAATGAGTATTACTAATTCACTTTTTAGTACTTCTGCTAACCTACTGCCCATAACGGCTGCTTGAAGTTCCAGTCTCGGAATGAAAAGTACTTTTAAAGGAGATACTCTTGTTTTTGACGACACAAGTAAAACATCTACGCTTTCAGCCGGTCCTTCAACCACCTGGAGACAGGAAACTGCAGCAAAAGCTTTCTCTCTACTATCACAGTAAGTATGCAGTTCTATCCTTGTAGCTGAAGGTATTTTAAAGCTGCGGCATCTCGGAATTCGTAGCTTTGTCACTTCCGGAAGTTCCTTAATACACTTCTTCCAAGTCGTTATATGGCGATGAGGTATATTTTCATCCCATGCTAACCCAGATATCCAACTATCCTGCATCAAAATCTTTGCTTTAATTGAAAAACAGAAAATAAGTCCCAGGGGATCATAACTGGACATAAATGTTTTTAATACAGTTCTTTTGGTAGGAGTTATTGCGAAAATGTCCTTTTTAATGTTTAGTCTGAACAAAAAACTGTCGTCTTCTGTGTCCCAATATAATCCCAGCACTCCTGAACGGTCGTTTTGTCATCAACGCATTTTGAATCGGCAGAGATTTCTTAAAAATTTTCTAAAATAACTGATGAATTTCCCATCCAGTTCACGACCTCAAAACCTGCTTGTTTCATGGCGCTGCATATGTCTGTAATAGTTCTTATTGCTTCACCTTTCATGGCTGTGAAATCCAAATGATAATCATTATAAAATTTCTTTAAAATGGCTCCTTCAACTTTGGGTCATTAACGGTTGTTATAGCATGGTAATTTTTCACAAACTGTGCGCACACGTCGCACCAAAGGTCATAACCGTCATTTAGTAAATCTCTGGTTCTTCATTGAGATCTATGTTTCGCCAAAGGACTATCTGTGTTTGCCTATCTGATTCTTGGATCCTGACCTGGTGAAACATCTATTTCACATCTCCACAAAATCCAAACCTGTACTGTCTAAACTTTCACAGGATAGACTAGAGAATTCAACAAATCGGGACTAGCTAGTAGGTTCCATTACCAGTCTGAGTTTCTTTTTGTTAACATTTTCAACGGCAAAGTGCGAAATGTACCATGTTTTGGGACCTTCATCTGCAGCTTCTTTAGCTGTACGCTTTTTAAAATATCCTTTTTCCTTATGGTAGTTAAAATTCTTACTATAGGCTATACCAAACATTTTATTCCTCCTACACTTTCTCTCTATACACTCTAGTCTTTGTATTGCCATGGTCCGACTTTCTGGTAATCTGACATCATATCTGCGCCACAATAAGCCAATCTCATATCTGTCATCACATTTTCTTAACGTTTCCTCCCTAACTCTTAGTGCCCTAGAATTTTCTAAACTTAGCCGATTCGATGTTACTAAAACTCCAAAGCTTTCTGTGGCAAACGAATTTTTCACCATCTCCTGCAGATTTTCATTATCTTCCTCATCTTCAATTAGCTGTTTCATGAATATGAATGACCTGATTGACTTGCTCTGAGGATTTTTATGAATTTGACTCAATATTGGGTCCATGTACAGCCCAACCTAGTTTACATTTACTAGCCATCAATGAATTCTCTGGAGCGTATCTGGTTCGACGTGGAACAATAAGTTCAATATTGTCTTTACCTATAATCATTACAGGTTCTTCGTTTTCGATATGTTTTAGAGGTAGGCGTTTCAAATGCTCATATCTCTTCATATCAGTGATTTTTACGGTTTGTCTAGGTAGGGATAATGTCTGTAGTTCTAACACCTTTCATCGTAAACATTCTCTGACTGCTTACTACCTTTGAAACATTTAAGTCAACCTTAATGGAGTCTTCTTCCGTAAATGTATTTTCTATTGTCCAATGCAAACATACATTTTGTCTAGGTCCGCTAAGCCCTATCTTTTGGGCGACAGTTTTACTCAAAAGTAAAATAGTTAAGAATTCGTTACAGAGAGCTAATATTTCTGCCGTAGGGTCCATGAAGAATAATTGGAATGGCTCTTGAATATACTTTTTTCGTGGCAGCTTGAATAGTACGTACTGTCTCTCCTCCATAAGTTCTACTCTAAATCTCTTCCCCTGAATCCGTTTTGACTATTTTCGGGATGTGTGCGTGCGTGCGTGCGTGCGGGCGGGCGGGCGTGCGTGCGTGTGTGTATGTGTGTGTGTGTGTGTGTGTGTGCGTGTGCGTGTGCGTGTGCGTGTGTGTGTGCGTGTGGGTGTGTGTGTGTGTGTGTGTGTGTGTGTCTTTATCCACCATAACTCATGAACCGATACAAAGAAAAACACCAAATTTTAAACTTAAGCTTTATTCTAGCCTGCGGTGAACTGATTAGATTTTGGACAGAGTCGGAACATTTGGGGGTACTTTATAAGTGGTCATTTTTATATTTTATGAAATATATCCGTTATTTACGTTTGGAGAAGAAAATTCTTCAAATAAAAGTTACTTATAATATTATTATCTATAATTTCTGTTTCATACAAAATTTTCCTAAAATGGTCCGTATTCGAGAAATTTGACAAAATGTAAAAAAAATATTTTTTTATAAAAAAAATAAAAGTTGTTTGTAATATAATTCTCTATAATTTTTATTCCAGACATAATTTCTCTAAAATGGACTGTATTCGAGATATTTGAGAAAATGTGTAAATTTCGAATTTTGAAGAAAACTCAAAAACAGATAAAGGAGAACATTAAATTTTAAACTTAAGTTTTATTTCGGCCTGAGGTGCAATGATTAGATTTTGGACAAAGGCGGAACATTTGGGGGGGTACTTTATGGGAGGCAGTTTTTATATTTTATGGAATATATCTGTTATTTATGTTTGGAGAAGAAAATTGTTCAGATAAAAATTACTTACAATATTATTATCTATAATTTTGGTAATATACAATTTTTTTTTAAAATGGTACGTATTCGAAAAATTTGACAAAATATAATAAAATTCAAATTTTTAGGAAAATTGTTTAAATAAAAGTTATTTGTGATATCGATCTCTATAATTTTTGTTTATACATGATTTTTCTAAAATGGACCGTAATGGAAAAATTGTAGGAAAAGTGCTAAATTAAATTTTTTTAGTATTTTCGTTTTCAATGAATATCTATAGAAAAATGTTTCGAGGTAGATGTATGTTGAAAATGTATATATTTAGTTTATCCTCTTAACATTTATAGATGTGTTGCAATAGGTTGTACAAAATAACCGGAAAAAGGCTATAATAACTAGATAGGAAAGTCATGTGTTGGACACATCAGATTTTTTTTCAGAAGGTCGGATAACAATTGAGGTGTCCTGTTAATTTAAGTGTTTTCATGACAGATACCATACTGTTGAGTTCAGTTGATAATTGGATTTTCTCTAGGTTTGAATCTTTTAAAAAAGGCATGCTTTTCACTTTATTAATAATGCCGTTTATCACTAATTCTGGCCTACCAAAGCGTATCTCTAAAGTGTGCATAATTAAGTCAATATTATCTGTAGTTAACAATATGTCTGATACTTCAGATTTGGCTGCGCTCTTAAGACTCTTTTGAAGTTTTATCATAAACAGGAAATTCTTTATGCAGGTACGACTTATTGTGGCTGGATGAGGTTGAAACTGCCTAAATAGCTTTGACAACGGTGTGCATAATTAAGTCAACATTATCTGTAGTTAACAAAGTGTCTGATACTGCAGATTTGGCTGCGCCCTTAAGACCCTTTTGAAGTTTTATTATAAACAGGAAATTATTTATGCAGGTACGACTTATTGTGGCTGGATGAGGTTGAAACTGCCTAAATAGCTTTGACAACGGTGTCGCAAATAAGTTTTGTCATTATTTTTATTAGAATCTTCTTTCTCACGGCTATCTTCAGAATTTTTGTCCAATATTTCGTGTTCTGAATGAGTTTCTACTAGTCGACTATCGTTTAGGCTATATATACAATGTTCAACCCTCTTTGATTTAAGGTCATATGTTAATAATGTTTTGTCTGCGATACTATCTGAACTATTTTTTTCACTGGCTTCTAAAACAGCATTATGCAAATCTCTTTCCATTTCTAGCAGTTTAATTTCCTCATCCATTTGAGCATTCTTTAGACTCTGAATTTTTTTCAGTCTCCAGAGCTATGCGTTTCTTTTCTATATCTATTAAGGATCGTTTGGAACTAACTTTAGTGCTAACGGATTTCGAAATCTTTGAAGGTGCTTTCCTTATATTCCCTCTATCTCGATCATTCGCTTCTTCAAAATATAATGTCGTTTTCGGCTTTGTCCCGTTTGATGTTTTATCCTTTTCTATACTTTTCTGTCCAAAGCCTTCCGGCTAAAGGTTTGTTCCAACTTGATACATAAATATTTAGTAACGGTACAGCGCATGCGTATTACACTCCAAGCGTTCCAACTTAATTTGTACGATGTGCGGGTTGATACAGAATTCGTTCCAACTAAAAAATGGATGATTCCGGAATCGTTTCTTTGCCGTCATATCGATTCACAAATTTTTGTGGAACTGTTAAAACTGACTTGCGCAAAGCGATCGATATATGTTGATAGCTTAGGTTTATAGAGCCGATAGAGGTTAGTTTTAGTTAACTTAACATACAAATTTACAGCGTTTTTATGTTTTGATAGGTATATAATAGAGAGTTATTGCAAGTTCACTTAAGGTCAGTCACTATTAGTGCCGCTCTTATTTTGGCATCTGAGCATGCGCAGATCACTAACTTTAATAAAGATTGTGCCTGTCCTTAATAAGAAAGTTATTGCAAGTTCACTTAAGGTCAGTCACTATTAGTGCCGCTCTTATTTTGACATTTGATGTTTATGTTCTAAAACTGACTTTATTAAGGATTGTGCCTGTCCTTAATTGTGGATGTTTAAGGGCAGCAGGTAGTGGCGACTTTATAGTTTTCGGATGCGCTCGCCGACATTCGTATCCATTAGAAGTTTTTTTATATTAAATATTTAATATAATCGTAATTTAAACCTTCTAAAATTATAATTTCTAATGCCTCTTTAATATTATAGACAACAAAGTTTAATGGCTGGCTTTATAGAAATTTGCAATATCTCTCTATTAAAGACAGGCACAATCTTTATTAAAGTCAGTGATCTGCGAATGCTCAGATGTCAAAATAAGAGCGGCACTAATAGTGACTGACCTTAAGTGAACTTGCAATAACTCTCTATTACCAAAATATTTTTTTTTTTTTTAGAAAATACTGTTTATAAATCATATTTGGAAAATGAGTGATATAGAAGGAGACAGTGATTTTTTTGATGATGATGCTAGTGACGATGATTTAGAATTAATGGTAAATTAAGAAAGGATAATAAACAAAATTATTTGAACAGAATATATTCATTATTTACCAATATTTTTCATTGTGCTCTAGAATATAGAATTATACAATAAAAAATCAATGACATCCATAATTATAAAACAGAAAACTAGTTTATTTTTATTTTCTTTTCGAAAAGTTTGGTTAGAATTTTCTTTCTCTTCTATTTTATCTATTTATGAACCATCAGCAGTTTTAAAAGCGTTCCAACTCATTTTCGATTCCAAAACCATTCAGAGATGGGCTTGCGCAGTACATCGTTCATAAACTGATGTTGGTATGATACAAGAACGGTACCAAACACCAAGTTGGAACAAACCTTAAGAATAATCGTCAGGTAGAGTTCTAGTATCCGCACCAATGCGTCCGGACTTTCGGGTTACTTGACTCTTAGAATCTAATTCCATTTTCTCAGATCACGTCGAGGTCACCAATGTTAGTCTTTCTTTCTTGTCTTTATTGAAAAGTCTGTTATTTTCCTTTTTAAATCTTTTTATGCAGGGGGATATCGCGCATAGTGTCATGGCAGCACTGACGTCATGCGTAGAGTTAGTAGAGTTGGCGCCAAGTAAATATCATATGACAGATGTACGTTGAAGTGATTTATAAGTTATTAATAGTGATTTATAACATTTTAAGCGAATATCTGTATTATATTACATTGTAGACAGTGTTCTTTGTGAGTGGTATTAGTGATAAACATTAAAAAATAAGGTACACAAATTACGGATTTAAGAGTAACAATCAAAGCAAAGGAGTTGACATTCCTCGACAGTAAGATGTAAGTCAGAAATGGCCAAAGAGCGGCTTTAGTTGTAAGTCCCAGAGAGCCTCACCTCTTTCTTAATTAACATTTTTACATTCCATGAGGCCTTTATTGAAAAATATACTAAAAATGGAAATGTTATAGGCAATGCAACTCACTCCTCTTCGAAAATTTGATGAAGACGCCCTTACAGTAGCCTGTGGCCATGCAGATAACTTTAAAACAGAAAATTGTCAAAGGTGCTCCAAACACTTTTAACCTTTTAATTATAAGATGGACCTCAAAGCAAACCTTCACGTTAGTTCATTCGCAACTCAGGACTTCTTAACTGGAAATTCTACCCTTTTGAAAGCTGAAAATTTCGCAATATATAGCAAAGGTGAAATTATTTATGTCGCAAAAAAATAAAATTTCGGCATGTTGAAGGCATGATGAAGGAATTAGAAAACTATCAGTGACTAGGTCCAGGAAAAATGCGGACATTTTATTTTAATTTTGTATATACACCCACCATGTAGCAGTTATTAGTATTTAGTACATTTATTTTTATGCTTTGCATTATATTATATGTATAAAAAATATTTTTTAAAAACCTGTTTTTGTTATCGTACTTATACATAAATCCCATCTTATTCATAAAATAAGTTGTTAATATATATTCAATTGAGTAATATATTGCAGATAAATGAGTCATCAGTTGCAAATCCTAATCAGGTAAATATTTCTAGTCTAAATATTTTAACGGGTCCTCAGTTGAGAAATTCTGAGTTATCATTATCCTGATCATAGAAACTATTCTTTAGACGTCGAATGTTCTTCTAAATTAAAATCTGCATTTAAATTTATGTAACAAAAATAAATCATTAAAAAGAAAGAGGAAAAAACTGATAATTAAATTAAATATTTCTTTCATATATGTATTTGAGTTTATTTTCCTCTATAGCTCTTTCCTTAACTATCCCACAATAATAATATCCTTAGATATTTGATGTCATTTTTAAAATATTATCCTTTAATATTTATTAAATTTCCATAAATAGCATTTAGTTTCCTCATACTTCGATAGCATTTTTAAATTCCCGCCTATACAAACTCTACGCATGACGTCATGCGCGTGGTCGTCCTAATTTTGACACAGTGGATATCCTACCTTCTATGTTTTATACCATGCTTTTTATGACATTCGTATTTTAATCTGACAATAATAATCTATCAAAATAATAAACTATATCCTAACTAATAACCTCAAGTATTAAGTGATAACGTCTATAAAAATAGGAACGGCAGATTGAGCTCAGGGTTTCATGCACGACACTTATTAAAATAAGTAAAAATCTTACTCTGGTATTGCATTTCCAAAAACTTCGTGATATAGAAGTGTGTAAATGTCTAGTTTACATCGTAATTGTAAGGAAAGCACTCGAGATTACGATGGTGGTAGTTAAGTGTTTTCAAAAAAGCAAGTGGAGGTTTACTTTCCCATAATCTGATACTAATTCAACAATCGGGGTCAACATAAAGAATATCGTAAAGTTTACGACCAAACATAATGAAGTTTTGGATTAAATTCACCGGGTCGTTATATTCGCAAGATAATTCATAAGTTTTGACGCAAACGAATGAGCAAGTTAAAAAGAGGACAATGTAAGGACAATGTAAAAAAGGGTAAATTAGAAAAAGTATTACAGTTTACGAGCAACACACCGATAAAGACAATAGTGTATATTATGTTCTGTTTTAGAGCGTTTAAGGTACTTTATTCAACTGTAGCAAAGTATGTCGATTTTCGCACCAAAAAGATAATTAAAAAAAAAAACATTTTCTATATCCTAACAAACATAGAAGTTGTGGCAAGTTGTTAGCAGTTTAACAAATATGATGGCAAATATGAAGGCAAATATGTGTTTTTTTTTAAATTTGTAATTAGCTGCCTTTTAACCTCAATAATTGATGGACCGTGTATATTTATGGGCCAGCATTGTTTCACAATCCAGTCAGTTTTATTGGTTAATCACATTTTTTTAGTTATTTTGTTTCCCATGAAGCTAACTAAAAATAAAAACGGAAACCTCAAAATTAACAGAGGTTTTGCACAATATGGAAGTTGTAGTGTATAATAAAATGGAAAAGGAAAAGCAAGTAAGGTGTACACTCTAATCTTTGATCTAATTAAAAAATCCTATAGATTCATTTAGATGTATCTAATTTATGTAAATTATAAAAGCTAATATTGTTTATTAAATTCAAGGCCTGTACCTATATTTAGGACTTCGTAAAATTATTTATTTTTGAACGTAAAATTACGCTAAAATTTTCAAGATATAAATTTTAAATGTAAACCTACCTAAATTATAATAATTTATTTTGGGGTCTGCAACTTTTTCTAATTTCATAAAAGTATTAATTGCTTGAAAATCCTGCAATACTTAAAAAAAAGTTCTAGGGTTAAATGCAGTGTTTTCAAACCATTCTAATACTAAAATAAAATGCAGGTGGTTTAATTTAAAAAATATACATTTTTATTTGCCAGGCCAAACTGCAACACCCTGTATGTCCAAAATATTTGTAGTATACGTATTTTTTAAATCCATTTCACTTTCATTTAAAACTTGTTTGCGTGTTTATAACACAAATTGAAATAATGCACAATTACGCACTAATGGGACACCCTGTATAACATTACACAATAACTTAATTTTGATACATTTTTGATACAAGGTTAAAGTATGAGAGCCCACTGCAAATTTCGACCGTCACCTGATGACGAAATGAAATATGCTCCAAAGGCATGTAACAACATTGTACTTTACCAAATTGCACCTGTGGTAATCCCTATCCTGAGCAAAGCGGTTAAAAAAATTATTTTATATTCAAAAAATCCATAGCCCTAAGAAAGTCTAGATACCACTTGGCGTATGCTGTCAATATAAAAAAAAATGACCCCATTCAAGCTTGTCGCCATGTTAGGTAAATTTATGTTTTGGCTACACTGATTTTTAGTTTGTGTGTTCTGTAATACGTGAACACCGATAATCTGCACTTTGTTATTAGTTATAAGTGAGTGAGACGCACAATTTCTAATTTGAAATTAAGAACAAAACTTTGACAAACTATTTGATTTTCCTAGATCTGTTCAGACAGGACCGGTTTTATAAATTTTCTCGTTCTTGAAATGTTATTTTTACATGGTTATATATATTATTGGATAAGTGTTTTGTGTACATATTGCTATGAGAATTATAGAGAAATTCAGTGAGATTTATATAATATAATTCAAATTACAAGTAAACCATCTGTTCCTGTTTGGCAATATGGAGAAAATACCTACTTCAATGTCAAATGTACTATTTAAAAGAATGTGATTGTTAACCGGTCATTTATTTATATTATGAAAATAAAAACTCGAATTTTTTAACTAAGGAAAGATATACTTACATCGGTAACGAGGTATTTTTAGAAAAACTAATAGATTACTCCTATTCCTATAGTTTATTTGAAAATGAATAATAGCAAAATTATATAAAAATATGGACCTTTGCCATAAAAACTGTGCTACCAAGAGCATTTTCAAATAAACTATAATGATAATTTGATTTAATAGAGCGAGTGTAAGATCTCACCTGTTAGAGAAATTGGGGCATAGGGAAGAGATTATGAAGCAGGTAAGCAAAGTCGTTGCAGAAGATAAATATATAGAAGTTATTTTAAAAATTTAATAAAAAACTAGTGGAACAACAAATGGAGCTGTCGCTATAGGAGATCCAATCAGCAGAAAGTAAAAAAAAACTTTGGGAATATTGGAAAAGTGCACAGCAATAGGCCCAAAATAATTCCTTGGTTTTTTAATAAATATAATCTTGTGAGATGCAAAAAATACTACTAGAGTGGAGAAGCAGTATTGTTCTAATGTAGAAAACCCAGGGACATACAGCAGTGCACTAACCATAGACGAATAGTCACTAAATTATACAAGAGTCCCATCTCGATTTTATTTTTAAATATTTTTGAGAATACCTATTAATATTTGTTACATTGAATTTAATAAAACCACAGTTTTCGAATGTATTGAAAGTTATTTAAAAAGTACCTCTATAAATATATAGAAAATGTGTATATGACTAACTGGTTTTATTAATCTTTTTTTGGGGTAGGTAAATATATTTTGAAAAATTTACAATCTTCTTTTGAATAAAAGACAAAATATTTCTTTTTTATTAACTGAACAATATTTTATACAAACATAATATATACCTATTTAAAAGAAAATATTACATTTTACAAGAGTCGCATATTTATATGAAATAACTTACTCAATAAGAAAGAATTAAATGAAACAAATTAATAAACAATGGATATGAAAAATTGCTTTAACAATTTAATCCTTAGATAAACT
Source organism: Psylliodes chrysocephalus (assembly GCA_927349885.1). Lineage (NCBI taxonomy): Eukaryota > Metazoa > Arthropoda > Insecta > Coleoptera > Chrysomelidae > Psylliodes > Psylliodes chrysocephalus. The sequence goes on from OV651821.1 coordinate 44,922,487, forward strand.
TATTCTTACATATTGCTTTAATCAATTTATTTACTATAAAAGTATATTTCCTATCATTTATTACATGTAATAAAATAAAACATAAAACATACAAACTATAATATGTACCTACTTAGAACGGCACTAATATTATTGTATCAAGGTAGTAATAGTGGACATTTTCCGAATAAAAAATAGTAAAAAAGAAGTAACGGTCGACACGTTTTTCTGACTATTGGTCTTCATCAGTACGGTGCAGCCAAGTTCAAAGGATCATGGAACGTGTGTTGGAAAAATTGTACAATAGGTCACTAACAAGGAGCCAATAACACATTTGCCGTTTCAGCTAGTATCCCCAAATTTTCTGGGCTTATAGGTACTAAAGTCACAAAATGATTCAATGGTCTTCCTATGGCTATCAGTTATTCTTTCCTAAAAATTTTTGGTATGCTACAACAAAACACAAATTATTTGATTTTGAAAATATACAAATATTTTTGAAAACTTACACATGAAATGTTATTCCTTCCTTGTATCTTCTACCGTTGGATGCATTGTTACATTCACGTACAAAACAACAAGAGATTTTGAAAATCCTGTAAAAATTTAACACCAAACCACACATGTTTTTTATTAAAATAAAACACTAAACGACTAAACTAAAAAATAATGTTTTAAATAAAACCGTTACTAGAAGAACAAAATAAACAACACAACAGATAATAAAATCGATTATATACGTCGAACGCCGATCTTACGCTTATTACTAAACTTGTGCCGATTCTGTCTTGTCAGAAGTGCCAACTTAAAATTTATTGACATTTATATATCATGGCGCCCATCATATGGGGGGTCAAAATGTTTTTACGATGCGGTATCTAGACCTTCTGAGGGCTATGAAAAAATCACATAAGACATGACAGCGACAATTGTGTTTTCGCTGAAAATTACAATCCTAATTCATTGTGAACCTAGCTTTTAAACCTGAATTATTAATATTTTTACCTACCTTTTAAACCATGTTTATGTGTGAAAGGAAGAAGGATGACATTGTTTAGACCATTTGCAGAGATAGTCAATAATAATTATAAACTCTTGTGAATCACAACAATAGGCATACAATAAAATTTTTAATTCAACAAAAATAGATTCATATTTTTAAAGATTTTTACCTACTAATCGTGGATAGATGTTTTTGTGCGATGCAAAGAAGAAGAAAATATTTGAATGTTATTTTCTGGAAAACTTTAAGGGCAAACAAAATTAGCGCTGTCATGCCTTAAGTGATTTTTTTAAAATAAAATATTTTTTTAAGCCACGTTGCTCAGGATTGGGATTGGCACAGGTACTATTTGGTAAAGTACAATATTTTAATGTGCTTTTGGGGTATATTTCATTTCGTTATCAGATGACGGTAAAAATTTGCAGTGGGCTCTTGGGCTATTTCTATTAGAGTAATTGTCAAGTGGAGCAATGAATTATTTATAATATTAGCTATCATATGCGATGTCACACTTTGATTACGTAACACTTTTTTCCTTCAAGACAGGGCTAAAATTGGGAATTACCTATTTTTATGTATCACACGTGGTAAATTCACTTCAAAATTTGAAATTTTTATGATAGGCAAATGTAATCCCATTGAAGGGAAGTTAACATTAATATTATGAAAAACTGCTGGCCATTTGCTGGCTTGTCGCTAGTTTTGGTTGGCAAAGTTATGACGGCCTTCTGCCGCCTGTTGTGGCAAAAAGTTGACTTACCAAGGCCAGACCCCCCCCACAAAAGGCTGCTACTTGGATTAACGTACATACGTTTAAAGGCCGTTACAGTTCATCAAATTTCTAGAGGTGTTCGACGCCCAGACAGAGAACGCGCTACGTGTGACTAAGATAGCTATTGTACAGTCTGCTAAACAAGTTATTTTAAATAGTTTTTAATATTTTTAGGTAATTAAATTTTAAAAGTGTGGAATAGTTTAGGGATTAAATTGGTCTGATTGGACTTTCTTACAACGTTTTTAAAAGCAGCTAAAGATAGTATGTAGAATTGAAAATAATTATTATGCCATAAAAGGTGTTTTGGAATTCCTTCAACCTTTTGAAATTGAGTCAGAAAATATAAATTTTATAGGATAGCGGAAAATACCTATAATTTTTTTGTAGGCCTTTGTAAATCGTAGAAATAGTTTATATTTTATTTCTACCTTATTATTAATAACGGTTGTTTCTGAAACATTACTAAAATTTTCGAAATTTTGTTTTTCTACAAAATAATAAACTATACTATTTAGAAAAAAATTTATTTCTCTTATAATTTTATAAAAAATAACAGGGGAATATTTACATTTCTTGATCTATTAAACAAAACGATAAATTATCTCGACGAATGACACCATGTTCTAGTACGGAAGCTAGCTTTACATTTTTGTTGGTGGTTTCATGGGTTTCATTTCAATTTTTTGTAATTGTAGTTTACACGTACATATACCTCTTAACACTTGTTTGCTTTATTAAAAAAGTGTGTTGTTGTGATTTACGTCGAAATAAGTCAAAAACAACTTGAAACCCCATATAAAATCAAAAAGTAGAAACGGAAAAAAATTGAGCCTGTAAATGAACACAACTCAGAAACAAAAATAGCTATCTAATAATAAAAAAATAAAATTTGATTCTTGTGCAGCTTCATCTATATCATTAACTGTTTTTGGTTTTTTAATGGTTTTTCTTGGTGATGAAAATTCCGATATCTCACGGTTATCGATTCTTTTTTTCTCTCCAGAAATGCGGACGACAGTGTTTTTGATACTCCTGTGGCTGCAGGAACACGATCATTTACATTTTTAAATGGTATTGAAGGTGAATTAAAGTTTCCTTCTCTTCTCATAAACTCTATAACATTGGCTATTATTTCGCGAGATTGACTGTTAATCACGCGGCCTTTTAATTTGCTATTAAACTCCATACTTAGGTTCTATTAAACTGTAATGAGCAAAAAACACAAACGAAAATAAAAGAAATGTTTTAGCGAAATTTACATCTGACATTTACGTCTGAATGAAATAGTGAAATACTTGATGCGCAGAGTGTACTTTCATTGCGTAAATCCGTCGGGATGCCTGTCAGTAGTGCTTTCTCTGTCTAGCCGTCGAAAGCCTCTAGAAATTTGATGAACTGTAACTTGCCTTAACAAAATGTTTGTTGTAACATAATTATTATAAATACCCATCGTTATATTACATTTGTATACCTAGTTTACATACCCTTTTATAGATGAGACATTCTGCCGTGTACATCCCGTATCATTGCCTTAGACAAAAAAAAATCCCGTGTTTTAAAATTTTTATGTACCCGTTTCATGTTATGTTACTTTTTGTAATATATTATTATAGGAAAACGATTATTTAAAAATAAAAACATGCTCAAAGCACAGTAACTACTAGCCTTACTAGCCTTGTGCAAGCCCAGAAGTTAACGGGGTCAGGGTGATAATTATTTTAAAATTTGGCTCTCTCTTGATTTCAAACTCAGAATTTATGTGCATAAATTTAACTAAAACTAAAATTCTGTAATTTTCACATTAGTTTATCAGTTACATTATTAACTAAAACTGACAGTGGTTTAAAGTGTTTAAAACGTTTTGCAAGGTAAATTGCTTCTCTAATATGGTTCCAGACTTTTGTTTTAATAATTTAAAGCCTTCCTGACTACATAAAATCTTAAATTATATATAATTAAACTAATATTGAAGAAGAAACTTCAACAATAACACAACATACAGGGTGATACATTCAAAAATGTTTTGTAAGGTGAATTGCTTCTCTAAGATGGTTCCAAACTTTTTTTGAATAATTTAAAACCTTCTTGACTACATAAAATCTTTAATTATATATAATTAAACTCCTATTGAAGGAGAAATTTCAACATACAGGGTGATACATTAAGAAATTCAAAGTGACTACTAATACCTAAAAAATTACAACAATGCAAAACCTGGACTGATCGTATCCCAAAATAATCTGGTCTCAAATTTTAAAGAATTTAAATAAACCATTTACGAGTTAATAAGGCGTTTTAAAACTTTTGTATTACTCCATATATTGTAGAAAAAAACTCTATTTGTAATATTTTACTACAAACTTTCCTTGTCCATATATTATGTGCTGTTTATTTAGGAGAAAAAAGGTATATTTGTAAAACTTTAAACATATTTAACGCTTTACTATAAACGACTAATTTTTTAATGTCAAAATTAAATTTAATTTGTCATCAACATCCTATGAGGAACCAGATTTAACATAAAACCCCGTTTTATCCAGTTCCAATGAAAAACCAGATTTAACACCAAATTATGCACCCTTTAGACGCAGCGTAAGAGAAGAATTTTGTAATTTAGCTTTAGATGAACCACTTTCATATGTAGATGCTGTTAAAGGACCTGAATCAGATTTGTGGATGGCTGTCATCAATGACGAACTTGGGTCAATGAAGAAAGATAATGTTTGGGACATTAATGCCTCATGGAGAAACAACCATCGGATATAGATGGGTTTTTAAGAAAAAGTTAGGAGATAATGGAAAAATCTCTAAATACAAAGCAAGAGTAGTAGCACAAGGGTATAGTTAAATACAAGGTATTAATTTTAAAAATCCCGTCGTGCGCTACCAGACAATTCGAATTTTACTTGCACATGCAATTCACAAACAAATGGTTGTCAAACAACTAGATATGACTACATTTCTCAACGGTGAAATTGACTTTAAAATCTATATAAAAATACCAGAGGGTTTAAGTGAAGGACCAGGGAGAGTCTGTCTAAAAAAAGACTTTATGGATTAAAGCAGGCTTCACGTCAATGGAATCATAAACTAGTATCAGTTCTTAAAGGAACTAATCTACATCAATCAATTCCAGATCCATGTTTATTTGTATCATCAGATTATCATCAGGCTCTAGCAATATATATAAAGACGATATATTATTATTAGGAAGTACAGAAGAAAAAACACGAATAATTGACAACTCTCTACAAAATAATTTTGAAGTTACTTTTCTAGGTGTACTAAAACTTTTATTATCGTTACAAATTGAGTGGAGCCCAACTCCTGTATGTATAAATTAAGAACAGTATATTCATAAATTATCAGAGAAGTATAGTATGTCTAACTGCAAACCCACATCAACACCAATGGATCCAGGTTCCAAGCCACAAAAAGCGAAAGAAGGTGATCCAAGAACCGATAAAAAATTCTACCAATCAAAAATTGAAAGTCTCCTTTATCTCGCTACCGGTACAAGACCAGATATAACGTTAATAGTAAATGTTTTATCACAATTTTGTGTTGATCCCACTGTTACTCATGATAATATGATTTACCATCTCCTACGTTATCTCAGAGGATCAGTAAATAGACGATTTGTATATAAATACACAAATTCACCATCAATATCCATGTTCAGTGACACTTCATATGCAAGTTGCATTGATGATAGACGTTCCTATAGTGGATATATGGGATTTATGGCTCCAGTATCTTGGACTACAAAGAAACAGAAATCTGTAGCAGTAAGCACAACCGAGTCTGATTATATGGCTCTCAGCATAGCTTGTAGACAAGCTATTTGGATGCAATATATTATAAAAGATCTTCTTGGACAAAATAAGATACTATTGCTGTGTGATAACCTGGCCACAATACATATTTCTGAAAATTCAGCTCTTTATCAACGAATCAAGCATATAGATATTCAATATCATTATATTAGGGAGCGCTTTATGTCCAAAGATGTTAACAACGAATATATTCAATCGAAAAAAAATATTTCGGATATGTTAACAAAGCCTTTATCAAGTTATTCCATAAATTATTTGTGTACAAAAGTAATGGAGAATACATACTGAGGGAGAGTGTTGAAACTGCCCTGTATAATTCTCCATTATTCACCATTTATATTTACTGTGTTTGATTGATTTTATTATTTTGTCACTTACTGACGTTGATTGTAAAAATTAAACGATTATTAATATATATTTTGTTAAAGTCTCTAAACTTATTCCTGAGTGATTTCTACAGTGTTAATCTGGGTATCTGCAGCATAATAAAGGAGTTATTTTGTTTACTATTTTGACGAACGACGGATAACCCTGTATATTGCTAAGCAATTTGTAGCGAAGACGTTTCCAACAATGGTCGGATTAAATACCAGGCACTATACGCAAGAGAATATATTCCTGGTTTCAACTTAACACCTCCACACAATATGTAGCACGATCCAATACTGTCATGTCACTTTTATCACCTGCATTATAAATATTTCAGTCGTGATGTTAAAACAACTGAAACGCCAACAATAAGCTGGTTTAATGAGACTGCACACATGCACTCGATATACCGTACGAATATATAGATTGATTGGTAAGCACTTTGTGAGCGCTTCTAGAGATAGGAAGACAAAACTTACCTGTCAATTGTTTTACGCCAAAGGATCTTCTTAAAATTTATGAAGCAGTCTCCTGATAGCGAAGATAATGAAACAACTAATTAATGACAGGCGTGTATTATAAGTACAGGGTATTAGAACTTTAATACAGTTCAATAGAACGAATAAAATTCCAAATTAATACCACATTAAAAGTTTAATAAAATAAAAAATTAAGCTGTATCTAGGAATCAACAGGTAATTATTAAAAGGACTAATAATATATGATGTATAATAATACACAGCTATCAAAAATCTGTCAAAACTCCATAATATAATGCAGACAATAGCGCCGCTTGAGTAAAACCAGGATTAATATTAAAGTTTTAACTAGTTTATTATTAATTATTAAAAAAAAATGTGTTAAGAAATAGTATTATATTGAGAGTTCAACTGAAAGAAGTCCTTTATCTCACCCAATTTACGTTGTTGTTTGCGTTAAAAATAATTTTTTTTACACCCTCATTAGCTTATCCACGCACAAAATACAAAACGAAAAAGTATGCTATTGCGTTCAACTGAAAGAATAAATTTTATATCCATTTTAGGTAGTAAGAACAGTAAAAAAATGGAATACACCAATCACAGTTTATATTTTGGACACCCAACTACTATTTTTTTTTTAATTTAAAATAAGTGAAAATTCTTTCAAACTAAATGTCAATATATTTTTTAGTAATTGAGAATAAAGATATTAAACTGAGCCATTTTTGTGTAAATTCTATAAATATCAGCATTTTTAATTTTATTTGGTACACATTAAAAAAAAAATTAATTTTAATCAAACTATATGAAACTAATTTAATTACGAGAGAGTGGCCTCTCTCGTAGGACAAGAGAAAACTGTTCTCTAGTCTTGACGAGAAGGCGTTTCACTCGCTCGAGAGAGCGTTTCTAAGACAAAAACAAAAATTTTTTCAAGTAGTGCCCAAATTTGACAATAAGAAACACTTATGTCTCTCTGTCTGTCCATCTGACACAGTCGTTTTACAATTGAAATTTGAAATAATATGTGGCTCAAATTAGGCGTTAACTAAAAACGAAAATACTTTGTTGTCTTGTAAGTCTGTTAAGAAGGGGTGAAGAGGTTAAATTGGAACTTAAAATTTTTCTAATGCAATTCTGCGATGTCAAACGAAAGCATTTTGTAGTATGTTTTTAAAATGAAAGAAGATAGAGACATAAAACAAAAACGATGTGAAATTAAAGAAACATGATATTTTTGTTATAATGAGATGCACTTTACTTGAGACGTAAAATAGAGGGGGTTACTATCTTTAAATTTTCCATTTGAAAGATATTTTGATTATATTTACGTCCAAGCAAACAGTTTTTGTTTTTTTTTGTTTTTACAAAAATTACATTCTTAATAATCATCGTGTGCCGCAATAATCCTAGAAATGTTAGATAATGTTAGAAGATAATTTTTAATAAGCTTTTTTTTGCAAAGAAGTTTTAAAAAAATTTAATACGTCAAGTGGTTTTTAAATCACCTTCTTAATTTATTTATTTTAGTAAATACAAGAAGCGTTTCCTTAGTAATTAACAATAATTGTTAAAACGAGAGTTATCAAGAATGTAATTTATTAGTAAAGGCCCAGAACATGTCTGTATAAGAACAAAATACCAGCTACAAAAATTACCATTTGTGCAGTGTTAAATCCCTCTAACACTAAAAAATTACTTAAATTTATAAAAGATACAGACATTTACTCTGTTCTAGCCAAAATGGTAATTATCCATTGTATACTATTGTAACAGCATTTATAAGTTATTATAACTCTGGTAATGATCCTTTGAAGTTGAAGCGATAAAGAAATTTGACCTCCTTTATGAATTTATTTAATGTAATTTCTGTAAAAACATGAAAACCTTAATCTGTTTACATGGTATCACATGACCTTACTTTCCATTGAAAATTTAAAGCTAGTAACTCCCTCTATCTTACGTGCCTCAAGTAAAGTGCATCTCGTTATAAAAAAATATAATATCTCTTAAGTTTTACTTCGTTTTTGTTTTGTCATTATCTTTTTGCATTTAGAAGTTAAAATAGAGGAGGGTATAATTTACATCCTCACTGTATACATTCGTTTCTATTACCTTTTCTTCGACAGTTTTTCGAAAAAACGCTTAAAAATTTTCAACTTATATTCAAAAGTAACCTAAGAAAAGCAGAATACATTAAATATAAGAAATTAAAAAAAAATTAAATGAGAAATATTTTGTCTTATGAATCACTATTTATAAAATCCTAATAACACAAGTATCATTTGTTCTCATTTAATATACATAATATATATATAGAATAGGGTGTTATAGTTAAGTTTTTGACTATCTCGAAATCTAATATGTTAAAATTTAAAGTTACGATAAGTAATAGAACATTTCAAATAGGCAAAGAGAAAATTGTTCGAGAGAGCCCGACAGAGCTCGAGAGAAACGAGAAATTCTCGTCGAGAGCTGATACTCTCCCGTCTCGTCTCGAATCTGTTTTCGAGAGCAAATGTCTTTCTCGTCTCGTTCGAGACGAGACTAGAGACGAGAATCTCTCGTCTCGCGGTATCACTAATTACGAGTATTAAAACTAAAATGTTAAAAGTGATAGTGGAACGGTGGACAGTGCCTTCCTCGTAAATAGCTCGGGTTCGAATCTGGGCTAGGGACTATTTTTTTATGTTTATTTTATTTTATAAATTATTAAACTTCATAAATTATTTTAAAATTAGTTATTTTGTCTTAAAAATCCAAAATATTTTTTAAATTTTGCAGATTTTCGTTAGTAGGTCGTAGTAAATATATACTGTACAAGTCAAGTAAATTGTCTATATCGCACTCAAACAATTTGAGTACTCCGTCTACGGCGTCGCCTCGTGCTCAACCTTCGTCTTCATGCAATATGATCATCTACTATTTTCTACACCCTCATGAATATTAGCTTATCTACGCACATATTACAAAACAAAAAAGTATGGTATTGGGTTCAGCTGCACGAATATATTTCATATTCATTCTAAATATTGAAAATACTGCAAAAAAATGAAATCCATTAATCACACTTCATATTTTGGACACCCAACTACTATTATTTTTAAAATTTTAAATAAGGGACAATATTGTCAAACTAATTTTTTAGTTATTAAGAATAAGTAGACATTAAAATGAGATATATGTTTAAAATCGATAAATAATAGCATTTTTGTTTAGGCCACATTAAAAAAAAATAAATGTAAATCAAAATATATGAAACTAGTTTATTTAGAGTATTAACACTAAAATCATAATAGTAGCGGTAGAGCTGCTGTTGACAGTGCATCTGTCTTTCACGCAAATAGCCCGGGTTATTATTTTATAAATTAGTAAAATTCACAAATTATTTTAAAATTAGTTATTTTACCTTAATAACCTTAAATAATTTTTTAAATTTGTAGATTTTCGTTAGTGAATCATAGCAAAAATATACTGTACTGTATTGTATTGTACAACTCAAGTAGATTGTTATATCGCACTCAGACTTCGTCTTTGTCCAAAATGGCCATCATATCCACTCTTGTTGCACAAACTATTATTTTCGCATGATGTTATGGAGTTTCTGGAATAACTGGCTTCTGATAATAATTACCATTACTATACATCTTATACCTTATAGTTGACTTTTATGTTATCAATTTGAATGTTTTCTATATTCTTGTAAATAAACGTATAACACATTTAAAATTATCGATAATCTTTCGTAGGTTCTTATTGATTCGGTGTTAAAACCTCTAACTTGTTGCTTTAATTAATTTGTGGACTTTATATTTTCTATATATTTTACAAATTCTACGTGATTTTCTATAACATATCCACAATAATACAACGTTAATTGGCCTTCTACTAAAATTACATTATGTTAAAATTTCAGTGCCGTAACAAATACTAAAAACTTATTTAATACAGTTATTTGGATAGTGTTGCTGTGGACTAAACTGAAGGTACTCTCAATATTACGTATTTCGGACTAAGACCAGAAATATTAAAGTTGACAACTCAGTTCACGTTATTTTTAGATTTTAGGACAAGCAAGGGATATACCCAACTCGGCTAATTATAATCGATTAATCCTCTAATCATTTATTGAGTGTATTTTAAAAGTGCCCATGTTATATCGAAGTAGCGTAGGTAGGTAAAAGAGCTCGATAACAATAATGCCATTCCAATTTGGCTTCCGCAAGGACCGGCCAATAGCAGAGGCGGTAAATTGGGCGGGGAACACAGTCACCTAGAAGAGTTATGTAGCCCTTATAAGTCTGGACGTAGAAAGCTTTTATTTAGGTCAACTGGACGAATATACTAAACGCCCTGAACAGGACAGACATATCCCTATTACTAGCAAATACCTAGAAAACAAAAGAATAACCACCAAAAGAACCTATGTGCAGAAGTTCCACAGAGCTTTGTCCTCGACCCGACATTCTTAAACATTTTGTAGAATGATGATCTAAGCTTAGAAAATAAATGTAGTTCCTTAATCTTTGCGGATAACTTGGTGGTTTTAGTTGACGATAACTCACCTATGCGGGTTATGTATAGCGGGAACGGAGCTCTAGACAAATTGAATATTGAATTAACGACAAAGATCTAGAGCTTGCCTCAAACAAAACCTCAGCAATAATACCTAAAGAAATTCACAGCGGTAGATACATTGTGTACCAGTTAAGAAATGACGTCATATAACCTGTCAAAAACTTCATGTGGCTGGGAATCACCGTGAACTATAATGTAACTTTTATTAGTCACACTGTAAACCTCAAGTAACAAAATCACGGCTCACAAGAAAATTAGACCCAACAACAAATGCCAAAACTATTTTAGAAGACCTTTATTAGGAGTAGTTAACGATACGGAATCTCTACATACCACAGCGTTTTGTCCATAAACAAGTACAAAAATCATATTAACAGTACAGTAAGGAATTGCATTTTGAGGGTAATAAGCGGATACAGAGCAGTATCAATGGCAGCTGAACAGGTCATCGCTATTGTGATTGCAATGCACCTACTGACCCTTGAAAGACATAAAATGAAACTGGACAGGAAAATCAGTCAATGACTCGGAATGAGATGAGGATGGACATACTGCGTAAGTGGGAGGACAGTAGTACTGGTTTATGAACAAAACGATTAATCCCCGATTTAAGACTATGGTTTTAGATAAAAACTATAAACACCAATTACTATACCAGTTTCTATGTAGTCATGGATCTTTTAATAGACAACCATTCAATATAACAAAAACTGAGGTTGACACGTACATTTACTGAGGTACTCTACGACAATGCCTAGCAAACCGTATTTCAATGTATGAGATTCCTTGCTAAAAAGACTAGTATGACTAATGCACTGAAAACGGACTTATGTGTAGAGAATTTTAGAGTGCTCTATCTAAATAAGAGTAAATGCATTATCATTAATAATACATTTACTAATATAAAGAAGGTTAAAAAAACTGAAGAACATATTCGTTAACAGCAATAGACGAAAACGACAGACCACCACTCAGTAGTTATACCATTATTCAAAGTAGCTCTTTTTGTGTGTTTTAAGAAGTGTAGGTGAAAGGTTTTTGATAGATAGACTCTATAATAGAGTCCCTTAATCCTAAACAAAGTTTTTAGCCATTTACACTTTCAAATAAAAGTAGGTAATCAGAATTATTTCAGGGAAAGCGGAAGAGAATTAGGAATTTTCCACAATATCTGTTATTTTTCTATTTAATATAAATACATATTTGGAGCTGGCCCTTCTCTTGAACTGATAACATCGGTAGTGACAGACTTAGTTAAAAAACATTCCCTTGTGAATTTCAAGGAAAGATGGCATTAAACAAGAAACTGCAGAGTTTCTGGGGAGTTCTTAAGTAATCCTATCATTATTACAGCAAACAAATATTTGACTATAACTAGACATGCCAATCTCCATATCAAGAGGCTGTCAGAATCATCATTCTCCAGGGGATGCGAACAAGAAGATGAGACCATCCACCATATCCTTTATGATTGCCTGACTTTCTTATTTATTAGAATATTTGTGTTCGGCGAGTATCAGCTAACACCGGCCGATATAAGAGAAGCACCTCTTGGCAACGTTGTCAACTACATTAAATTTGTAGACTGGCGCACGATCTAGGAGGTTCCTATCATCTTAAGATGATGCAAAATTGGCCTAGTGAGGTTCAAGTGCCGTGAGGTAACCCACTTTCCACAGGTTACACGTTACAGATTTTTTTGTTTTACATCCTTCGCACCTCCCGTACTACGCACTAATCTAGCCTAGGGCTTATTGTACTACCATTTAAAGGTCTTACTACTTTTCCCATTTCACTTCCCCATTCACTGTCATTCATTTCACGTCGTCGATGGTTAACCGCTAGTCGAAAGTGTCCCATGGAGAAACGGCCCATAGTGGAACCTCCCAATGATCACTCATCTACGACGTGATCGGAGAGATCATTGTTTAACTGTTGCGAGTATGTGGATGCACACTAAGTTCGCGGATAGCCTCTTCGATTACAGATACATATTTATTGTATAAGTAGATAGAAAACTACCAGGGTAAAATTTTAAATAGGTTTTATGGGGTATTGTAAATATAGAAAGCAATGGAAACTTTTTCACTAAAAATGCTTAGTCAAAGGAAAACACTGGCAATGGTCTAGAAGCGGTTAAACTATGTGAAAGCATTTATAAAAACCCTCGGTGAGTGTAATAGCCGTAATGCAACCAGTTAAATATTAATCATTTTATGATCTAGTATTAGAAAACAATTAATATCAGACAAAAAAAGCCTTCCGAAATCATTAAAAAGAAATTGATTAATAACAAAACCATAACCATTCGGACAACAAAAAGATTAACGTTGTGCAAGAAGAAGTTTACTATGCTCGTCAAAAAATACTGCCAGCTTAACTAATGTTAAGTGTTGCATTTTTTTAAGTAAATAAGCAGTGGCGTCTCGTTACCAAAAAATTGCGTGTTCACAATGAGAGAATATAGGTCTCAGTACAGGTCTAGGTAAAAAGCTTTCAGTGTTTTGGAAAGGTGTATTAAAATAACTGAAAGTTTTTTATCTAAATATGTACTGACATCTATATTTTCTCATTGTGAGCCCCCAATTTTTTAGTCACACGCCGCAACTGCTTATTTACTTAAAAAAGGTATTTTGATCTGTATCTGTAACGTATCTCATGGTACTTAAGCCTCACTAGGCCCATTGTGCATCCTTCTAAAATGATAGGCAACTCCTCTCTCGTGAGCTTGTCTACAGATTTAATGTAGTTGAAAACGTCGCCAAGAGGTGCTTTTCTTTTGTCGGCCGGTGTTAGCCAAAATTCGCAGAACATAAATCTTCTAATAAATGAGAACGTCGGGCAATCATAGAGGATATTCTCGATGGTCTCATTTTCTTGTTCGCACCTCTGCAGCGTGCGGATTCTGAAAACCCCGTGATATGGAGATGCTTCCCTACTTGGCTATGACCAGTGTCATCAGAATAACCTAAAAACTCGCTGGCAACTCTGCAATTTCCTGTAATTTCTAAAGAAAATGTTCTTTAATTGGGTCTGTCACTACCAATCTTGGTAGGTCAATAGAAGGACCAGGTCCAAAAAGTATTTGGTTGGCTGCTTTCTTCGCCAATATCAGCAAGACGGTTACCTTTCGATGTGACATGACCTTTGATCCATATTAAGGTGACCACATTATTGATGGATACTACGGCTAAAGCTTTATGACATTCTACTACTTACCCCTTAGTAAATTCGTGGTCTATTCAGGGTAAGTAGTGCTTGTCTGCTACCTGTATAGATAAACATGTTCCTTCCAGTGAAATTGTTGCTGGTGATTTCTTTCACTGCTATGAGAATCGCAGTGAACTTTGCTTGAACTGCACTGGCAATATGCTCACAGTCCATTTTATGTTTTGGATTGGAGTATATTCTACTCCTAAGCCTTGTTTTGTTTCGGAACTGTAGACATGAATGGTACCTGCCAATCCCGGTTTTTCTATTTGTTCTGTTATAACTTTATATGGCTTATGGAAGATACATCTCGGTCCATGTTTGCTTGAAGCAGTAAAACCATGTCGAGTGCATTCTGCCAAAAGTTACTTCTCGCCTTACCAGATCTTACACAGGGTCTATTCCAACCGTACGGAGGCATATCATTGTCATCGGAGCAACCTTCTTGATGTTAATATCATAGAATTAGAATGACTTCCATAGCTCTAGTCGGTGTAGTTTTTATAGCTCCTGTTATGTGGACACATGCTATTCTTTGAATTTGGTCTAGTTTGCGGATAGCTGTCAATTTTTCAGTTTTCGGTACTTAGACAAGTGTTTCCTATGTTAGCATGTATTGTAATAACTACTTCATATTTATATTTACTTAATAATATATTTCAATTCAGATAGTATTGATAATTAATATTTCCGGTAAATGCCTCTGGGAAGAGCTGTTCAAAATGTAAACCAAGTTAAATTTAAAATGTTGTCTTAGTAGCTATATCAGAAAAAATGTCTGCCGATGTTTAGCAGTGACTCAGCCAGCATGTATTGGAATGTTTCTAAAACATAAAGAACTGACAAATACAGTAAACAAGAGATTTTTTACCGTAATGTTAGATATGTTCATTATCCTGTGGGTCTGAACATATTTGAAAATATTCCCCTGTAAATCTCTGAATACCGTAATTTAGAGAGTGCTTTGAATATGCAAATTACTATTGTTTATAAATATTCATCAGTAATCGGGAGTAATGCAGAGCACTTGTAACATAACAGGAAAATGATTGCAGATAAACTAATGCAAGCAGGACCATCATCAGTGACTGCAAATGCAACCAAATTTTTAAACACTACGCAATCTTCTTCGATCGAAAATCGGATATTTGTCCGAACACTGGCAACACTGGGAATATGCTAAAATAATAAACATACTCTGTGTCTGGGGACCTATTTTCAAAGTATGGGAGCACTCATTTCTCTCAAGATTCTCATCAGAAATGTCATACGTCAATGTGGAAACGCTGTATTTAAAGACATCGAGGATTAAAATTTTTAGGAGAAATTTAATTATCTCTAAATAAACCGAGAGAAACAGTCAGTGAGTTCACACTGGCCCTAAGAGCCCTAAAAATACGGTTTTACGTTGACGTATGACATTTCTCTTGATGGAAATGAATTCTCTCGACTTTGAAAATAGCCCCCCTGTACTCTACACAGGAGAAAGTCTGAAATTTCGTAGCCGTTCTTGTAAAAAATTCGTATCCCTGACTACGAATGCAACACTGTCGCTAGATCTGATCGCTTAAATACGCAAATTGAGGGCGTTACAACTTTTAGCTCTGCCAGCCAGCAACATCAGCTAAGAGAAAATATATTGAGCACCGAGGACGGCATACTAGATTATGACTGGGACAAATAAAACCAAAGAATCCGTATGAACGTTATAAATAGACGTGAAATATATTATATTTTAGTTATATTCATGGATCCAATGGGTTCTCCTGAATCATTATTTTAATTTTATTTTGTTTGCTTTTGTATTTATGGAGATTAATCCACAGTAAATGTGCAAAAAAGTGTTTGCTTGTAATAAATCGTTAAATTAATTTTGTCCAGAAGAATATTTATAATGATACCAATATTTCCATTAAAAAATATCTTTCTCTTAAAATTCTGAAGAAAAGTTCTACGTACTTTTTATTTTAATTCATTTCATTATCAAATAATACCAAAGTTCATCTCTATTTTTCAGAAAGCCTGCACTTGAAAATTGTGAGTAATAAAACTTTCTATTATCTTCCATAATTAACTTTATTCGAGACGTTTCTATGATCCAGTCAATAGTGAACAAAAACAAATAACCTCGTATCAACTTTTGTTGTTACTGTCGGTAGCAGTGTTTCGGTCTTTCTGTTCATAATAATGATTACTAATAATATTAAAAATGTTTGAAAGTGAGGCATTATATGGTATTTTAGCAAAAAACGTTCTAGATAGTTTATTTAAAACACTTTATTTACGTAGTAATTAATTTATATAATACTTAGACCCTATTATAATTTACAATTCTAAATTATTTATTACAATTTATATAAATCCAGCTCTGTACCAGAACACTCTTGGCGATTACAGAACGTCTAGAAACTCCCTGTCTATTACTCAGATACAGCACAGGGATCTCTCCGATAGCTTCTCGAAGCAGTGCGTTTGTCTCTATATGGATAACGCTAGACGTCATACCGTGGGCATGGTAACAAACAACACTATATGTTTTATAATTGTAGACATTTGTTCTACATTTTATTTCCATGTAGAAACACCTGTAGCTCTTCTTGATGGTCAGGGAATCCATTGGCATTCCATGTTACAATGATTAAGTCTTTACGCTTCATTAAGGATGTCTAGATGTTTGGGAGAAGATGGCCTCCTCTAATCTGGTAATTCTGTCTTGAACTGTATTAGGCATAGTCATTATTTGGTCCGTTGATGATACGTTTTCAGTTTGATTAGCTCTATTATTACCAGCAGCCACGTTTGAGTATGTAAAATTTGCCATTATTTGGCCCTTATTAAGGGCGTGCAATGGAACAGAGAAGTCTGAACAAGTCCCCCCAGAGAGAGACAAAATAAAGTTAAATGTCAATATCGCGGTTTCAGCTGTCCACAAATTTGTATAAATTTTTTTTTTTAGAAATACACTTCTCATTTGACGAAAAACGTAGGCCTAAATGAAAAAAAAAAAACTATTCTTCATAAAAGTTTCGCCTATGTATTAACAAGGTAACAATGCTTTCCCCATGTTTTTTGCTTTTATATTAACAAAAATATAGCAATAAATAATTAGTTATGTCATGGTTTAAGTAGAAAGCAAACATTGAAGGTAAAGCCTCTCGACTCTCTATTCTTTTTTCTCAGTGCTAAAATGTATGCAATCAGTTTGACTCTCTCATATTATTTTATACAGGGATTATTGATTTATACGATATGATTTATTTTTTATTTTTTATGAAATTGGCGGTGAGAATTAATTACAGCGTAAACCTATAACATCTCTCATCGTTTCTTGTTATATCTTTGTTAATTCAAAAGCAAAAATATGGTGTTTACTCTGTTACCTTACACATAAACAAAAATGTTATAAATAATTTCTTTTCTTTATTTAGGCCTTCCTTTTTTGTTAAATGAGTGGTATATTTAAAAAAGACGACTTTTTAGCCAAATTTTTGAAGAGCTGAAACTAAGATATTAACGTTTAATTTTTTTCTGCCGTAAGTGCTAATGCAAATGATTTTTTTTTAATAAGTATAAACAATTACTCCCTTCAAATATTTTATTGTGCATTGGACCCAAAAAATGAATAATTTTTTCTCTATTCGGCGGTATCAATAACTTTATTTTTGATGATAGTGCCCTTCTGCACAGTCTAATTTTGTATTACCTCTGGAATAAGGGTTACCTTATCATGAACTTTTATCTCTGAAAAAATCAGCTTGTGGCAAAAGAGTTTTATAGCGCGAATATTTTAATACATACACTCTACGTAAGGGCATCAACTAGGTAGATAGGTTCTATAAAGTATGAACAAAGAAGTTCTTTAGCGGGCTTCAATTTATTTTCTATAGGTATCTATGCCTTTATTTATAACAACACGGTTATAAAAGCAGAATGTGAACAATTATTTAGGTGATCACCCCAATGCTGACAAGCTCTATAAAGTGCTCTATTAGTACGTAATTGTTCAATATTTCAATTTGTGTTATTGACACGCCAACAAGTTTCAAATAAAAATTTTATAGATTTAAAAAAATACGTATTTTAAAAATATTTTTGAGTACACATGGTGTTGCGTTTTATTCTGGCAAATAAAAGTGTATATTTTTTAAATAGAACATTCTGTATTTTATTTTAGTTTTAGAATGGTTTGATAGTACTGTATGTAGCCCTAGAATTTTGTTTAAAAATATAACAGGTTTGTCAAGCCATTATTTTTTTACGAAATTAGAAAATGATGCAGATCCTAAATTAAATTATCATAATTTAGGTAGGTTTACAATGATTTCAAAATTGTTCCAAATACATAATTATAAGATACTAAGCTAACGAATAGTGGTGATAGAATTGGTTTATTTTATGTCTTAAATATAGCCAATTTTAAGTTCAATTTCCTCAATTTTTTCAAATGCAAAATTTTAGCATAAAATTTCTTCAAATTTACCTATCCAACGATACCAACATGTTAGCCAATAACACAAATACAGGGTGTCCCATCAGTGCGTAATTGATCAATAGCTGTTTTATTATTGGAAATAGGAAACACAAAAACAATAAAGTTGTGTGACCGTGTTTAATAAATATTCTTAAATATACGGGGTGGTCCATAAACGAGGGGCTGACCCATACCTGATTATTTTCACATCGTCAATCAATTTTAATAGACTTCATTTATTTGCTATGTTGAAGATAGGGTGTGTTAAAATTTTTAATTTTCTCAATTTTTTTAAATACCCTATATGGTATACCAGCAATTGATTAATACAGGGCCCATTTACAAAATTGAGAAAATCGTAACCTCATGTTTTGACACACCCTATACAACATAGCAAATGAATGAAGTTAATTTTATTAAAATTGTTTGACGATGAGAAAACAAAATTACTTTTGCTGCGTTTGAAAATCCACATCGGATGCATCTGAGATGTAAAAAATCTTTGATCACGTGATTTAGTATACGTAAATGTAATGGGACAGAGATGTGTCCGATGTGGATAAAAAAACGCTCGAGATGTAAAAAATGCATCCGATGTGGATTCTCAAACGCAGCATATAAAACACCCTGCAGTGTTTTGCTTTTAAAAAGTATATATTTGTTTCGCACCTCGTTTATGGACCACCCTGTATATTTAGGAATAATTGTTAAATATGGTCATACAACTTTTATATTAAAAATTTCGTCGTATTTCTAATAATAAAACAGCTATCTATCAAATATGCACTAATGGGACACCCTGTATATGTGTTATTGGCTAACATATTGATATCGTTGTATAGACAAATTTTTAAGGAATTTTATGATAAGATAAGATAATATACACGATGATGCATTTTAAAAAATTGAGTAAATTGAATTTAAAATCAGTTCTATCTTCACTATTCGTTAGCTTAGTATCTTATAAGTCTGTATATTAAACAATTTTGAGATTAATGTAAACCTACCTAAATTATGATAATTTAATTTGCGGTCTGCATTATCCTCTAATTTCAAAAAAAAATAAATGCTTGGCAATACTGTAATATTTTATAAAAATATTCTAGGATTGAATACAGTATTACTAAAATATTCTAAAAATAAAATAAAATACAGGGTATTCTATCTAAAAACATACATTTTTATTTGCCAGGAAAAACACAATACCCTGTATATCCAAAAATATTTTTAAAATATCTATTTTTCAAATCTATATAACTTTTATTAGCTTTTATTAAATTAAATTTTAAGTTTAAAATTTACTGTTTATTCATTTTTGAATTATCATCAAAACCTAAAGTACAGTTGAAAACTAGAAGTCGAAAAAAAAAACAATCTCATACTTTACTGGATACATGAAAGTTAAAACCTAATTTGAAAAAAAAAATACATTTAAGCATATTAGATTTGTATGAATATTTAGCGCCATCTATTAGAGAAGCTCCGAATTAACCTGTGGCTACTCGTATGCAGTTTTAGGAAGTTTTCCTATATATTCTAGGTAATTGTTACACATAAATGGCGATTTATAATTTCTTGAAAAATTTGCTTCAATGAGCTTTTAAGGCAATTGACGCAATTAATTTAGATATTTTAAGTGACATTTGCTGCTTTAGTATATAGCCTATTCAAAGAAGAATTCTTTTCATCATCGGGTAGTTATTACTGGTATATTTTTAGCTTAATTTCATCGTAAAAATTACCATATTTTGGGAATTATTTTTGAACGATCCCTGATAGAGACACCTTTATTGAACAGTTGTAACCTGCGCCTCGAATAAAGGTGGTAGCAGGCTAAGGTTACACAACGAGGGGGTTTATTTTGTTAATTGTATGCCCGGTTTTCAATTGAGAGTGGCTGGGTGAAAATAAATGAAATAAAAACTTGAATAAACTGTGGTTTAATAAAACCCGAATTGGTGGTGATTATATATATATGTTATGGTTATTATGGTTGACTTGAGAATATGCTTAAAACAAAAAAAAGAAGTGTTCACAAAAGTAAAAGTTATCTAGGGGGCCAAGAGTATACTTTTGGTTTACAATGGTTTATAATTTCGCTAGTGGCACGAGTTAAGCTCTGCTAAAATATTACTTAATGTTTATAGGTCACAAGCTTCATGCAATGCAGATAGCAAGCTAACGAAGCAATTGGGTGCAGGTAGACTGTCTCAAAAGTTAAGTATGGTTAGTTCTTACTTGCTATGCTGATGATGGTTGTCCAGAGTGGGGCTTCTCGGTGACCGATGGGCCAGTGGGTACTCCTGTTGGGGCTTACCGCATTTGTATGACATGCATCTCAAGCATGGAAATACAGGCTAAGTTGTCCAAGCCAATAGTAGAATGTAGATGAAATTATCAAAAGGGGAAGTTAAAGATGAAATTAAAGATGAAGTTGAAGCACCGTAGAATTGAAGTAGCAAAGTAAATGTAAATTAAATGGCCTGAAAGAGGAAAAGGTTATGAGAGGCAATGGTCATCATGCAGAGTTAGTTACACTTACCGTTGATGAAAGGTGGCCAAAAAGTGAGTATATAAGTGTGTTAGGAAAAGAATATCCGCTACAAGCGCCTTTTCTTAATCAACAAGAAATGTTTCCTAATGCACAGTTTTGATTCTAGGCAAAATCCGAAATAAGTTCGTGAGAGCACTTCTCAAGTGTTCTTGGAGAGCTCTAGAAACAAAATGGGCAAAAATGGCTTAATCAAAGTTCAAAGTCTAAAACTTGGTACCTCAAAGATTGGTCTCTTACTATAAGACATGTAAAACTGTGCTGATGACTCAAGGATTGAATAATTCACTGGCTAAGTGGAGGTAGAATAGGGACCAAAGTTTAGTAGAAGAAGAACCAGTTGAAAAAGGTAAACAAAACAAAATGGGGTAGATAAATGTTAGAAAAATATATTGTAATCATTATAAAAGTTAATATTGTGCTGATAATCTATAAAAGGGGTAAGAACAAGGAAGTTTTTGGTATTTTCTAGAGGATTTTTAATAGTAAGATTAATTTTTAATACTGAACAAATAATTGGTCTTGATTTCGTTGCTGGACTTATTTAAAAAAGCTAATTGAGTACTTGATTCAATATTTATAAACAAAATATGGTTAATTTATATTTTTGAAAATCTAAACCGTAACACAGTAGTATATATCTATTATCGGCAGGAATTTTTCACTTTTATCTTTGTTGTAGTTTCAGCTAAAAAGTCATTGAAAGAGCGTTGTGTATGCCTATGTTAAATACATTGCCCAAGCCCGCCCTTAATGATAGATAGTTTAGATAGGGTATTATTTCTATTGTGGTTAGTTTTGCCTACCTGGTCTCTTCGTATTGTGTCTCCTTTGTCACTTCGCATCCTCTATAGCTTGCTGGATGTGCTTAATTGCAATTTGCCTAATTTGGTGGCACACTTGCAATAAAATTAAACGTAGTTATTAACTAAATTTTTTATAAATCGCTAAAAATGTTGCGTTGTTGAAATGACGTTACACAGTTTTTTAATTATCAGTCCAAGAAAATTAACAAAGTTAGACGTTTTCCTTTTTTACTATTTCCAGTTCGTCGTGACTCGCCCCGTATACCAATATTAATTCCCCGAAATTGGAATATTTTACATCAAATTTAATTTCTTGTTTGTTGGCAATACTAGAATTGCCTAATCCAGTGCATATACGAGCTATATAATTTATTCATGTGCTTTTACATTAATGTTATTCTCAAAGGAAAACTCTTAACATAATAATATTGAATCCGACCATGCCAAATAATTCATCGAATTGATTGTATGATTTAGTAATGAAAATGGTCGGTTTAGTTCGTCGATTTGCCATTAAAATACAAATAATTATTGAATAGTCAATGGTAAAGTATTATTAGGTATAGGTGCAGTGGTTTTAACTACATATATTCAAAAGGTTTTAATTGCTATGATCAAAATACTCAAAATTACTGATTAGTAATAACTAATACAAAGCTTACATTTTATTCCAGTAATATTCAATATGTGAATTCGTGATCCGATACGTACAAGCTTTGAAGGGGTTAGCAAAAAAGGGGTGAAACTTTAAACCAGACAGGTTAAATCAGAAACCCTTTTAAAAAATCTATACATTTAATTGGATGTTAAACTCTGGTGGAAAAGTCAACGATTGTTTCTAATTTATTTCCTTTCTTTTTATCCTAAAATGAGTATTAAAATAGTATTCTTTTTTTTTCTGTTTTAATGTTTATGAGAAGAATTCAGCACAACAAAAATTGTCTAGCATCAAAGAATTTACTCTCTTCAAAGAGTTGTTCTTTACGATTTTTCAATGAGAGATTTTGTGTAATATTGGGATTGTTTATATGAAATTCTTATGTACATCTTCAAGATATAATTTTGTAATAATTAGCTTATTATTAGTAAAATATAAAGAATTACACAAAAATTCAAAAAGTATTAAATGTTTTAACTAAATATTCAAATAGAAAAACACATGTATTGAAATAAACCAACCAATTAGGTTGTTAACCCCGTCAATGACTTACATTGACGTAAATAACAATTTGAGGTGATACACGTTGTGATAGGCTTCTGGTTCACCTACAGTGAATCAGCGAGTCTGTGTGGCGCTATGATGGTAATTCCCGAATAGGGATTGCTCAGGCGCCCGTTTTGGTATCGCAGTTTGCTCTACGACCCTGTAGTACACCGGAGTGTACTCAAGGTAAACTCAGTGTAGGTAAAAATAATTCCAGGCGGTCAGTACTAGGTAGCCACTATACTAGAATAAATAAAAATAAAACACTTATCTCCTTTACACCTCGTACCCTACGGTACCCTGAAAGAGAACGGTTAAGAACCAGCAATAAGAAAAACAGGAATAAATAATAAAATATTTATTTACAAAAAAAAAAAATACAACAGTGGTAGTACACGGTTATGGCACGGCTGTAAATGGAAAATTAAATAAAATGAATGATTAAAATTGAATGAGCTTAAAGAGAAAATTAAAATTAAAGTATTACAATTGAAAAACTAGTCAAATATTAACGGCTCCCTATATTCGGAAAATTTATTAAAAATAAATTATTACCAATGAACACTAATTAAATATTAACCGTTTAAAGTCTCTCTTATGTAGACATCTGGTAGTCCATAGCTTCTACAAGAGAGAAACTCTTTCCACGAGCTGTTATAAAGACTAGGGGTTAAAACAGCTCTGATTATCGACGGTGGGAAGCAAGCGAATACCGCTATCATCCCCTGGTTAATGCGAAAATGGATGAAGGGTGCGAGTGCCCCCGGATTTAAATCCAATTTGCTTTATAACCCTGACAGGTACTAAGGAAATTAAAAGTTCGTATTACCTTTTACTAGTACGGGAAAATATTTAAATCGGAAATTATGTACTACTTGTATATGGAAGGTATATTTTCCCAAATACACGAAATTAAATTAAATGTTCTGGTCAAAATAATAAAATGTAAAAAACGGTAATTAATTAAAACGGAGTAATTAATTTTTAATCAAACGGTTGACCAACTGAGAAGTTCATAAAAATAAAAGAAAACGGATAGTTACGACACTCCCTGTATACGGAAAATAAAGCTTACTATTACCACAATTAACCCACCTAAAATGTAAGTTCGTCGAGTGAGAATAATATGAATTTACGCGGTTCACGCGAAGGCGGTGGTGATAGAAAAGATTATTTTGAGATTTGCCCAAAGTCGATCAAAACGGTGTGTAAATTAATTTTATAGAAAACGTCAGGCTTCGTTCAATAATTAGTTGTTGGCGGGAAACGAAATAATTCAAATATGATTGAATAACTAAATAAAAGAAAAGAGGAACTTACATGAAAAATACTGGGTGCTTCTTATAAAAAATTGCCAAAGGTTTCCCACTAAGGGATGAAATGAAAAATGCTGGGCATGAATCAAAATTCTTTCACTTGCCGGACGCGTGTCCCAAACTAACTTGTTAAAAAAATAATATGCGGTTTCCTACCTTAGAAAAATAAACGGGGTTGTTCAGCAGTGTAACAATATCACGGTCACTCACTAGTCGGTGGAGAAGAGAGAAGAGCTTATGGCTGCCGGAAATCAAGAGAGCGTAATTTCCAGATGTGATCGAATTTATGCTTTTTCGCTGGGCAAGATTGAAGACCAGTAAGCCCGAGTGGGGGATACCACCACTACAGCCGACTATTTATAATTTAAAAATGTCTTTCTAGTACCTTGACAAATAGAAGTGGATAATTGGTACGAAATTGTTGAAAAACGGTAATTCCTGGGAAACAGAAATACGAGGGATCTTCTACATGTTCTTAGGCGGGAATAAATTGAAATATATATTTTTTTAAATTAAATAAAAATAAAATTAGTGACTTCGTCACATCGTTAAGAATAATTTACTTGTCACGTAAATTTTGGTTTAAATAGACTGTCAATAGTTGATAGAGGATGAGTAGAGGCTGTTGCCCGAGATTCTCGTTTTGGAAACCTAGGTCTCAAAGCACCTTAATATGTAAAGTTTTGTGCATTGAATTGAGCGTCAGATGTAATTATCTTTAATTATTTTAATATTTTGTCTTAAAAGCGTTTATTGGTTTTGATACAATTATTTAATTTCCATTTAAAGCCAATTTTCCCATTTTCGTCCAAAGTTTTTATATGGTATACTATTCGGTGATCTCGAGTAGAGTCCCGACTTCTCTGGGTCCCTCTAAATGATGTCCGAGTAGAGTCCGGGAAATGGTTGAATAGAGTCCGAAGCTCATTATCTCAGGTAGCCATATAAATAGTCATAAATGCAGGTAGTAGAATTATTTAATTTTATTTTTTTAAATTATTCTTTTTAAGGAAATATGGTAATAAAGTAAACCAGATAAAAAATATATTTATTAATCATAAAATCATAAAATATTTATAACATCAAATAAAAGTGATTTATTTTGTTATAACTTTTATAAGTCCTGATATTTATAATTTCGGTTTTTACCAGCTATGTTAGGAGACACTCGTTACGCTTTCACTGCTTCAAGCGAACATGGTCTTCACCTCACTAAGATATATCTTCCATATACCATATACCAGCAACACTGGAAGGAACATGCTGATCTATACAGATACTATACAAGCCCTACTCATCCTAGACAAACCTCGAATTCACTGAGGGTAAGTACCATAGATAAATTAAAATGTAAGATAAATCGTTTAAATGCACGGCACTGGTAACAAGTGTTTAGATGTTTAGTTCCTCAGCATACTGTTTGGAGACACCATCGCAATAAGATGAAAGCGATGTTGCCAGTTTCCATAAATTTTCATGAGATTAGAATTATTTTAAACACCTTATTTTGTTTTTTGTCAACGATACCATCCATACAATGGCATACTATTGCATACTCTTGATGGGATATTTTAAAGAAAAGTTTGACAACCTTGTAAAAATAAAAAATGGAATGACAGGCGGAAGGCGAAATGGGAAAATTATAATTTAAATAAATAAAGTTATTTTTATGATGTAAGTTCGATAGGCAGATGAGTTATTTTTAGGTTAAGAAGATTTATAAGTGATGGTTTGCTGTAATTAGTAAGTATTAACAATTTAATTTAATATTAGGTGTTAGATTTGTTTAAGGACTTTATCATTGTTTTCTTAGCCTTAACAAAACCTATGTAATTTCATTTTGAATCTATTTTCAATTCTTTTTTTAAAATATTTGTAACAATATCAAAACATGTCTGTCCCGGGTAAAGCATCGAACGGTAAAGCTAAGTATTCTTGTTCAGCTCCTAATTGTTTAAATAAGTATTCTAATATTCAACAAGCTAGTTATTCAAATAAAACCTTTTTTCATTTTCCTTCTGCTGTTAGAATTCGAGAGAACTGGTTTAAGAATTTAAGTTGTG
Organism: Psylliodes chrysocephalus; assembly: GCA_927349885.1. Taxonomy (NCBI): domain Eukaryota; kingdom Metazoa; phylum Arthropoda; class Insecta; order Coleoptera; family Chrysomelidae; genus Psylliodes; species Psylliodes chrysocephalus. The sequence goes on from OV651821.1 coordinate 44,949,130, forward strand.
TTCTATTTCTGTTAATTTTGTTTAGTTAACAACAAATACTACCTCTACATTTGATCACCAATTTATTTATTTATAATCATTTTTATTTTTTTATGTAGGGTAAAACCCCCAATTGTTGTCATTGCACCAGTTATTGGCACTCTCGTTTGTTTTGTACATTTATCCCGTATTAGACCTAATATTTCGAGAAAAGTATAAAAATTTACGAAATATGACAACCCTGCATGTACATATCTCCGTTATTAGTTGATCTGTCTTTTAAAATGGCCGAGGTATTAACAGGTGTGTGTAGTGCTCCCGCGAAAAGTGCATAAAATTAGGAAATTGCTAAGCGGTCTTTCAGAAACAGTATTTATGTAAAATAGTTAGGTTCTATTTGTTGAATGTTTTTTGATTTGATATTTAGTGTTTATTGAGTTAATTTGAAACCAAAATGTAACGGTTTACCTAAATTTTATGAAAATATGAGGGTTGCCAATGACTGGGTCTAAATAATCCTAAATTCTAGTAATTGGCACGGGGGGCCAATAACTGGTATCGACTTACCTCAGTAGTTGGCATGCTCCATATTTTTAAATAAAAAGGTTTTTAGTATTTTTAATGCTTCATTATTTTATTTAATATTTACCGATGGTGAAAATTAAAAAAGAAGGTATTTTGAAGAATCTGTATAGAAAGCTTTACATGAAATAAAAAATGGCGCACCGAAAAAGAGAACTGTTTTAAAATATGGAGTTCCTTGAGCTACTCTTCAATTTAGAAATTTTGAAAAACCGAAAAAGGGCCATGTCCAATTCTGACAAAAGAGGAAGAGAGCAATCACTAGTTAACTGGATATTAGAAAGTCATAGCAAAGGTTTTCCTCGAAGAAAAGAGGACATTCAGGCATCTGTTAAAACATTTTTAGATGCTGCTGAACGTAACACTTAAGGATAATATGCCAGGAAAACATTGATATGAGGCTTCCTTGAGGCGCCATCCCCATACTAGTGCATCGAACTTCAGAAGCCGTAACAAGTGCATCAGCAAATGTAGCAGAAGCTGATATTAGGAAATGGTTTGAGCAAATAGAAAATTATTTAAAACAAAATGGATATTTTTCTATATTAAAAGATTCCACCCGTGTCTTTAATGGGGATAAAATTTGCTTCCGTTTTTGTCCTAAAATGGGAAAAGTCATTGCCCCTCGCGGTGCAAAAAACGTGTATGAGGTGGATCAGGGCGATGCAAAACAAAATTTAACTGTAATGTTTACATTTTTGGCATGTGGCGACATCACTTCTCCCCTCATAATTTATCCAAATAAACGACTTAGTGCAACAATTCAAAATAGCATTCCAGATCACTGGGGCATTGGTTTAAGTGATAATGGTTGGATGAAGGCCGAAATATTCGTAGACTACTTAAAAAAAAATTAAATCCATGTATTATTGAGAAGGGTATTACATTGCCAATAATGTTGTTTTTGGATGGCCATAAGACCAACTTGACCTATGAAGTTTCTAACTTATGTAACGAGCTTATTATTATATTGATAGCACTTTATCCAAATACTACACGTATTCTCCAACCTGCAGATGTCTCAAGCTTTAAACCTCTTAAAAATGGTTGGATAAAGGCGGTTATGGAATGGCGAAGATAAAATTAGAAAAAGAACACTTTGCGCCAATTCTTAAAGAAGCTCTGACTAATTTAAAATTATAAACTGTTGTAAAAGGATTTGAAACATGCGGATTACATCCATGGAATCCAGACAGAATTGATTTTTTCAAATGTTTGGAACGAAAATCTATATTGACTATTAAAAATGAAAATGACAACAACTTCAAAAAACTAATGACTTTTAGGGACTTTTCTAACATAGTGGAGAATGACTTAATTTTGCACAAGTGCGAAAGCTCTAATATCCTTAAAAAAATTTACAAATATTTTAAAAACAATCCTACAGTTTCCTCTAGTGCCACTCAAAATAATGATGACAGCAAAATTGAAATAACTGAAAATAATGATGACAGCATGGTTGATTTCAACATGTCTGATAACTATTCCAATATTGAAAAGCAATTATTTTCAGAAGAAAAAATTGAAGATATGCCTTTAATTTTTGATAATAAGCCTTTATATGTAAAATCAGAATCTCCAAAAACGTTACCCTATAATGACAAAATAATTATTCATAAATATATTAAAATTTTGAAACCTAAAACTATTATTGTTGAAGAAAAAGCAGAAGGTATTAAAATAAAGTTACCCATGTGATGGAATCTATTTTTTTTTATTTTAGGTATAAATAAAACTGTGACTAGTCCAAAACATAGAATCCTAGACTCAGAAGTTAACTTTGATGTTAATGAAGAAGATTCATGCATTGGTATATTTTTATATCCTATTTTTAATTTCCATTAACGAACAAGTTTTTAGATGAAGACCATCCCAAAGAGGACATAGACATGAAAGAACAATTTACATTAAACAGGACATTAAACATTTTGGACCAAAATGATTAAGATATTTTTAAAAATTCTCAAGGTAATGCAAGTATTATTTTTAATTAGTTTTCTTTCGGTTCGTAGGTCATGATTCCAAGAATAATGACAATGATATGAATCAAAATTATTTCATGTTAGACAATTTGGACCAAAATACAGATGAAAATTTGGAAAATATTCCAGGTATTTTATTGTCATTATCTTAATTGTACTTTCTGAGGAATGTCACGTTTATTTTAGAAAATATGAGTAGTAAGCAAACGGTGGAATCTGGCCTTAATAGTTGCGGGTCAGAAATAATAGAAGAAGCAAGAGCATTAAATTTAGAAGATTTCCCTCCAAAAGCGAAAACGCCTAAAAGAAAAAACAAAAATCAAATAAAAAGAATGTTATGGGTTAAAAGATTTT